>JAVTVJ010002127.1:138774-180542 GCA_034509425.1 Eopsaltria australis
GCAGAGAGTACAGAGAACATATAAAAGAAAAAAGGCAGAATCCAAACGGCATCATTCCCCCCTTTTTTAGAGACTAACAAGACTCTGTCTTGTCTAGTCTCTACTCTGCATTCAACCATACTTCTGGTTTATACAACTGGCTATTCCACTAGTTGTTACACAGATGCTAATTATAACTACAGTTACTATGAACATTTCTTTTATCTAGGTTCAGTTTGGTAACCATGAAGTGAGTGTACTGAAGATATTCAAGGTTCAGTAAGCTCTTTTGAGAGTTACTTGGTGTAGAATTTGAGTTTGCTTTCAAATTTCTACCAAATTTCTAAAAAAATTTTTCATTCAGATTTGCCTAAGAACAACAACTAGTGTTAATGATTTTGTGGCTAGTAGGAAATTAAGAGCTATTTTGTTTTGTCAACAGCCTTTAATATGATTAAACATTAAATTTGGAATCACAGCTCCATGGGCACAGGCCCAATCTTTATCTTGGGGCAAAACTTACCAGGCCAGATTCTCAACTTTGACAAGTTGTCCTTATGAAGAGCTTTTGGATACATTTTGGACTAGAGTTACATGCAAATTTTAGGACCAAATTTGAATCACGGTTACCAACTGTACAGATAAGAGGTACAAAAGAAAGTTTAAATCATATCATCTCAATTTGTATCAGTCTCTGTTTTCTGGCTGTCTATGGAGCAGACGTCTTCTTAACTCTGGAGCAGTGAATTCAAGGCTCTCTGCCAGCAGCTTTGGATTTGGTGAGGGTAGTCAGGACTTGGAATGACTCTTTTGACTTAGCTCGTAAGATTACTGTCCCTTCATTCAACATAGACTCAGTCTCTAGGCTTGAATAGTTGCTAGTCTTCCTTCCTTCTAGATGACTTTGCTCAGTTCTAGATCTTTCATTGATATAATCAGTTCAGCTTTTTGTGATGGTACATTTGATGGTAACACTTTTCTCATGGTTACCTGGTTCGTGGTTGTTACTGCATAACCTGTCTTTTGTTTGCCATCTCGCATGAAGCTGCTCTCATCTGCATACAGCTCCCAGGCTGGCACATCTTTCAGGTCTGCTCTGCTGGAATAGGCTTCTTCCATGGTCTGCAAACAGTCAGACTTAAATACATTATCAGTTAGTGCTGGGAACAGACATACTAGGATTGACAGCAAACGTTTTCAGAATAACATTATCCAGTTTCAGTAGCATGGCATAGGGTCCATGTCTTCTATGTTCACAGAACAAACTTACAGTGGGTTGCATGCAACTGTTGGATGTATCAATTCTTGGCTGCTGGTTGGATGCAGCAATTTTCAGTTGCTGACTGCCCTAGTTCTCCAGTTTCAGGATTATTTTACATAATAGTAAAGAGTCCTTGGTCTTTTTTACTCACAAGGATAAAGGAGAAGGTCTTTTACAAAGTTAACTCAGTAAACCATTCTAAGATATTTGTTAACACAGGACTCTGCTTACTTATAGCATGGTTTAAGGGAGCCTAAAAACGGCTTCTTGTTCTTTGGGCTCGGTGTTTCCCTTTTGAGTGCTTACCAGAGCAGACAAAGAGCGCTCGCTGCCCTCGCACGGCCGGGGACAGGCGCGGCATGCGGGCACCCCCGCCCAGGGGCACCCCCGGCTCGCCCGCGCTCGGCCCGTGCTGCTGCTCACAGCGGCTCTCGGGTGTCCTTAAAACAAGCTCGTTACTGTGGAAAGTGCGATAGGGCCGCTCCTGCTCTTAGATCTCACACTCCCGGCCCGCTCTGGGCCGGTGCGGGCGGGGCCCAGGAGCAGCGAGTGAGCCGGCCGTGGCCGCGCAGCGGCGGCCCGCTCCGCCAGAGCAGGGCCGAAGCAGCGGCAGCGGCAGCCCCGGTCCCGGTTCGCTTCCTGGGACCAGGCTCCCCGCGCATCCCGGCGTGACCAGGGCAATGGCAGGAATTCACCTTCAGCCTCGTCAGAGCGGCTGGTGCCCCGCTTCTGTCATGGGGGAGTGACCGCCCTGCTCGCGGAGCCGTCCCGGAAGTCCGGGAGTCGCCCTTGCCTTAAAATCTTGGAAAAACTTTTTACAGATGGAACATAGAAAGTGGGGGCTTCTCCCCCTTCCTTACAATGGTGCGAACCGAGCTTTCTCGGCCGTTCCACAAAACTTGCTGGAAGCGAGGATCTCTCCCTCGCCTCCCACTAAGGAGCAGGCTGGACACCCAGCCTCTCCACAGACCTGTAGGAAGCGAGGATTTCTCACTCGCCTCCCACCAAGGAGCAGGCTGGGCACCCAGCCGCTCAACAAACCTGTAGGAAGTGGGAATCTCTCCCCAGCTTCCCACCAAGGAGCAGGCTGGGCACCCAGCCGCTCCACAAACCTGTAGGAAGTGGGATTCTCTCCCCAGCCTCCCACCAAGGAGCAGGCTGGTCACCCAGCCGCTCCACAAACCTGTAGGAAGTGGGAATCTCTCCCCAGCCTCCCACCAAGGAGCAGGCTGGACACCCAGCCGCTCCAAAAACCTGTAGGAAGCGGGGCCCATCCCCCACCTCCTACCAAGAAGCAGACCAGGCCTCCCCCGGCCGCTCCATGCCCAGATGTCTCAGGCCAGCTTTCAATTCAAAACTCGCATGTGCTAAACATGAAATAAACTTTCGCACTGTGATTTGCTTTTCTCCACCAGTGAACAATCTCAGCCGAGATCACACACCTGCCTCCTCCCCACCAGCTGATCTCTGGGGCAGGCTGGAAAATCGGCAACAGGAAAAACTTGGAGAAATGATTTCAAAAGCAAATTTTCTCACCACCACGCCAGGTTGTCCTGGGATCGCTAACAATTACTGACTTTAAACGGATACACAATACATAAACAATACACACACATACAAAACGCTAATAATTACACAATCTTAAAGAACCACCTTTATACTACCTCCTGTGGGATCTTGGAACCATGGTGTCTCGACCTCAGGCCCGTGGCAGGGAATTCTTTAGATTGCTGTCAGAAAGGAATTCCTTGTAGGATGTTTTCGGTCCAGAGGAAGGGTACCAGGTTCTCGTGTCCCTTCTGGGTGTGCCAAATAACTGTTGCCTTTTCCCCCAGCCTGGAAAAGAAACCCCAGATCATTTTAGCAAGGAGGTAATATAAAAGGGGATCTTTATTTTGAAGGTCTTCAGGAGCAGTTATGGAAAGGTGTCCATAAAAGCCCAGCCCCTCCAGGGGTGAGTACATATTTATAGCTTTTAGGAAATTAGCATAATTAAGAGCACCAACAAGGAGAACAAGTGGCGATTCAATTCCCCCTCAGGTCCAGCCCCTTCCCTGGAGCCCCCCTCTCAGCACTGGCTGCACTCTGCTTATGAAAATGTACCTCAGAGTTGTTCTCGGCCTTGGTTCCCAGGAAGAACTGAGATAGGACAGGGCCTTGCAACCCCCTGGGGCTTTGAGCTCTGGAATTTGTTTTGTCTTTCTGCTTAGGGAAAGGCTATGGAAAGGTACTGGAAAAACTAGCTATTAATATAGTAGGCTACAGAGCTACAAAAATATGTGCAGAGAGTACAGAGAACATATAAAAGAAAAAAGGCAGAAACCAAACGGCATCAGTTGAGATAAGAACAATTTACCGGAAACAGCAATGAAATAAGAAAACAAACAGTAACAGCAACAATATTAATAACAAAAGTGTACAAGAGTGATTTGCATGGAAAATACCACAGAGCTCAACCTGACTGCAGCCACTCTACCTTGACTGCTCCCTCCCACTCAGAACCAGGGCCACCCAACCACTCCCTCTGCCACACTTACTCAACTGTAAGGAACCCCTTTTCCTCTGAACACACTCCCTTCCCCTCCACCCCTAGCAATGACATGAGGTGGTATAGAATAATCTCCAGGTACTATTCATGTCCCCTCCTGGCTACTGCAAAAATTAACCCTATCTGTGAAAGAAGATTGCTAATTTCTCATAGTATGTGGCTAAATCTGTAACTAACTAGCAAAATGTTATGACAATTTGCCCTACCACATGACAAAGATAAAGGGAACATTGTTTAGAAACAGGATCTATAGATTATGTTTAACCAGGGACTAACAGATATTCAGGAAGAATATAGCTGAATAGGCATATGTTAAGAGAACATTGCTTAAAAACAGAATCTATAGGCTAACAGATATTCAGGATATGTTGAATAATTTCTTTGCAAGTAGACAGGATATATAAAAAAATAGATAAGTAACCAATCAATAACCAACCTTTAAGGCTGTGAAGCAAGCCATCCAAGACAGTAAGGGAATAACACCAGAAATAAACAATTTTGTGGTTCAAAAACAAGACAACAGAGACTGAGCATGCACCAATTAAGAAAGTTCAATTAGAGGACAAGTGATGAAGACTATGGAGTGACAAGAGGGACTGTGTTTCTTGCAAAGGACAGTAGATGGCAGCAAAAAACCATAAATGGTAGTAAGTGACTACAGAAATAGGTGTGTTTATGAAAAATACATCCAAGAAAACTCATGAATATGTAATAAGCTTTGTAAATATAAACTACTTGGAATTGGTATTTCATTGGGAGCACTTATGGAAGGAAAATCCCCAGTGCTACTCAGGCACCACTAGTAAAGAACGCCTGCTTAACACTGATAAAATTTCAGTGTTGAGTGATTTCTTTGTTTTACCATGATGGAACCAGGACAGGAGCCCAGCAGTTTTCTCTGAGTGACTTGCCCCTCTGACCTGCTTATTTGTGAGAGTATAAGATTTCACCTTATTAGTGCAAGTCACTTCATCAGTTGCATGCCAACATTCTTTTCTTGGGCTTGTTTTTTGAGACAAATTGATTTTTGACATAAACTAGTTCTCTCACATGTTTTGGTTTTTTTCTTTGTGATAAATAAATCATACTTGAGGTCAAGAAACCAGTCAGGGAAATTGTATAGATCAATTTGTTTTGAGAGTTTGGAAATATGAACAACTCTTAGGTCATTCTGGTTAACATAAAATCAAATACAGTGCAAGTAAACAAGGAGGAGGCTTGACAGGCACACAGTTTGAGTACTTAAATGCTTGATGATTAGGAACTTATATACAGTGAAAGCCCACATGCCTTAGTATTTGCTTGTTAGATGAAAATCTGTTTATTTAAGTTTGATTTGTAGGAGTAAAAGCAGGAAAAACTGGTAAGTGTAGACTGCATGTTTGTGGAGAATAACTATCTCCGGCTGCACGGACATAAAGTATAAGTGAGCAATCCAGGTCCCTTAGATGAAAGCTAGGCCTCTGCTCAAGGTTACTCGTAAGACAGCTGTGGGAAAGGGAGACATGAAAGCTGAAAACAAGCTGCAGGTGTCTAAAGATTAACTTGGCAGAAGAAACTGTTATTGTAGCCTTCTGATACTTAGTGCTCTAATTAGAGAAATCCCATGTGAAACTCTTGTGTGAGAAAAACACTGTGTGAACTGCAGAAGAAAAACTTATCATGTAACTTTATTTTTAGCACACTGTAGGATATAAGTATGCTCACTGTCTAACAATAAACGGCTTCACTTTCGATCATATTGATCTGGCGTGATGTCCCATCATTTTCCCCGCACATGTTGATTTTTCGGTGTGCAGATATGTGTACCTAATGGATCATTACCCAGGTTATCATTGATGGTATGTATGATCACGCACAAAACACAGTAATTGCAATTAATATTAAAGACTGTAATGTGCTTTGTAGTCAGACAGTAAATGAAAATACTAACCCATAGAATCATAGAATCATTAAGGTTGGAAAAAACCTCCAAGATCATCAAGTCCAACCTTTGACTGAATACCACCATATCAACTAGACCATAGCACTAAGTGCCACATGCATTCATTTCTTGAACACTTCCAAAGATGATGAAACCATCACGTCCCTGGGCAGCCCATTCTAATGCCTGACCACCTTTTCAATAAAGAAATTTTTCCTGATATACATCCTGAACCTCACCGGCACAGCTTGAAGCCATTTCTTCTTGCCCTGTTGCTAGTTGACTGGGAGAAGAAGATGACCTCCATCTTGCTACAACCTCCTTTCAGGTAGAGAGTGAGAAAGTCTTCCCTGAGCCTCCTTTTCTTCAGGATAAACAACCCCAGTTCCCTCAGCCTCTCCTCATATGACTTATTCTCGAGACCCTTCCCCATCTTTGTTGTCCTTCTCTAGACACACTCCAGCACCTCAATGTGTTTCCTGTAATGACAGGCCCAGAACTGGACACAGTACTCAAGGTGTGGCCTCACCAGTGCCAAGTGCAGGGGGAAAATCACTGCTCTGGTCCTGATACAGGCCAGGATGACATTGACCTTCTTGGCCACCTGGGCACACACTGGCTCATGTTCAGACAGGTCTTGACCAGCACCCCCAGATCCTTTTCCACTGGGCTGCTTTCCAGACATTCTTCCCCTAACCTGCAGAGCTGCAGAGGGTTGTTGCAAGACAAGTGCAGGACACAGCACCTTGCCTTATTGAATCTCATACCATTAGCCTTGGCCCATCAATCCAACCTGCAGAAGCTTGTTTAGCCATTCATTTTTCCATACTACTTCTAAGATCTCTAATTGCTCTTACTACATACTTCATATGATCTATTTGTTCATTATGATCTTTAGCTGCATTTGTTATGTAAATGCAGTATGTATCATTAGATGGACTCAAATATCCACATGTTCCATTTTCATGCAATAATAATAAGTCTAACATTTTTGATGTTGCCTGTAATTGTGTTTCATTCCTTCTGTTCCACATGAGGTGCATTAGTCAATGCTTCAATTTGTCTAGTAAAGTTATCATAGAATACCCTGAGTTGGAAGGGACACACAATGATCATGGAAGTCCAACCCCTGGCCCCGCACAGGATCACCCCAAGAATCACATCATGTGCCTGAGAGTATTGTCCAAACGCTTCTTGAGCTGTTAGGCTTAGTACTGTGACCACTCCCCTGGGGAGCCTGTTCCAGTGCTCAGCCACCACCCGGGTGAATAACCTTTTCCAAATATGCAACCTAAACCTCCCCTGACACAGCTCCAGCCATTCCCTTGAGTCCTGTCACTGGTCACCAGAGAGTAGAGATTAGTGCCTGTCTCTCCACTTCCCGTCATGACTGATGAGGTCTCCCCTCAGTCTCCTCTTATCCAGGCTGAACAGACCAAGAGACCTCAGCTGCTCCTCATATGACTTCCCCTCCAGACTCTTCACCATCTTCGTAGCCCTCCTTTGGATGCTTTCTAATTGCTTAATATCCTTCTCATACTGTAGCACCCAAAATTGAACACATTAATTGAGGTGAGGCTACACCAGTGCAGAGTAGAGCAGGATAATCACCTCCCTTGACCAACTGGCAATGCTGTGTCTGACGCACCCCAGGATATGGTTGGCCCTCCTGGCTGTGAGGGCACTACTGACTCATTCAACTTGCCATCAATCAGAACCCCCAGGTCCCTTTCTGCAGCACTTCTCTCCAGCCTCTCACTCCCCAGTTTGTACAGATATCCAGGGTTGCCCCACCCCAGGTGCAGAATCCAGCGCTTGTCATTGTTAAACTTCATATGATTGGTGATTGTCCATCTCTCTAATTTGTCCGTCTCTCTGCAGGGCCTCTCTGCCTCCAAGAGAGTCAACAGCTCCTCTCTATTTAATATTGTCAGCAAACTTACTTAGTATCCCTTCAAGTCCTGTGTCCAAGTCGTTAATGAAGATGTTGAAGAGAACTGGCCCTAAGATGGAGCCCTGCAGAATCCCACTAGAAATTGGTCACCAGCCTGATGTAACCCCATTTACTATAACCCTTTGTGCCCCACCCATGAGCCAGTTGCTCCCCCATCTCATGACATGTTTATCCATCTGTGGGCTGGACATTATGAGAGACAGTATCAAAACCTTTACTGAAATCCAAAAAGATTACTTCTACTAGATTCCTTTCATCAACTAGGTGGGTTACCTTGTCATAAAAGTAAATAAGCTTGAAAAGCAGGACTTTCCCCTCATGAAGCTATGCTGGCTGTCACCGATGACTGTGTTGTCCTTCAGGTGTGAAGCAGGATGCTCTGCCCTGGAATATGGTCAAACAGCTTGAACAATGCCCTATTTTGCAAGCTATCAGTCTTGGACTGAGAGGGGCATCATGTGCTGGGTTTTGGTGTTGAATTATGCTAAAACCCATCTGGCACACTGTTGTGGATCGAGATGAGTTTAGACAAGTCCTGCCTTTGACTCAGATTTCTGGCAGTAGCTCTGTTTGAGGTGACCTGCACCCCAAATGGTTCTCGCTCCCAAGTTCCTAAGAATGGCCAATTAGATCTATTACAAAATGAATTATTTATTGAATAGACACAAGATTAACAGACATAAGACTTTAGACAGATTTACTACACAGGATAAACAAAAGGAACTACTAGTAGATAAAAAATATGGTGCACAATAAAAGGTACATATATTACAGCTAGTGAAGAAATAATAGAGATTAGGAGTCAATGTAACTTACTACCTAATTGATGATGGAATACACATGAAGTCCTTTCCCTCAGTTTCCAGAAAAGTAACCACAGAGTTTGCATCCAAACTTGGGGAAAAGCCCTACATGTTTCCAGGGTGTGTGTAGGAGACTTCTGCTTCAGTCAAAGTTTGTGTAGCTTTTATAGTTTGTAAAGGGAAGTGTCTGTCAGTCAGAAACTCCAGCTTATCTCCCCACATCTTGTTCTCAAGGTAAGCTGCTCCTTGTCAGCAGGGATTCCACCCCTCTAGAGTCAGAGACAACTCCTTTACCTGGTGCCTATCCAGCCTGGATTGTCTCATCCATTTATGTGAGGAGGAAAATGCCCGATGTATGGAACCAGCTGATGGACAGAACAGATAAGCTCTTCTGTGGTAGAGGGGAAAGCCCTGCTACACACACTGACCTCTAATCAACATCCTGATATTAGGCAAAGATTTGGCAGATAAGCTGCTAAACTGACCTGGAGGCATATGACTGGCAGTCAACCCTGTTGCATTATAAAAGTCTGGTTCACTTTCTGTACCTTAGGTTCTTCTAACATATTCCTCCTTGGAATGTGTGGAGATTCCTCCCTTGAGTTTTGGGGACTCCCACCAAGGATTAAAAGAAACAGATTTGCCCATGGTCGTTGGTATGAGTGAGTTACATCAATATCTAATAACTGTTTCTTTTTGCTAGCTTTAATATAATTGCTTTAATATTGCTTTGGTATAGTGTACTATGCTATCTTATACTAGTAGTTTTAGCTTTTATACTGTGTTGCGTTCCCTGCTTCTTAATCCCACTCTGATCCCGGCGGCAGAGCGCTAGCGTGACCCTGAGAAGCCGTTCACCTTCTGATCGAGAAGGCTTCCTCGGGGAGCCGCTGGTGGGCTCCGCTAGTCTGCGTCAGGATGAGGTGTTGTTGCCCTCAGAGCACTGCAGGATAGCAAAGAACTACCCAAAGAAGGAGGACTCTTAGTATGAGGGTTCGGCAGGTTTATTACCCCCAAGGGAGCTCGGGGACTAAGAGCCTCGAATAGCTCATGACATGGGTATTTAAGGGAGGGATAACATCCAATAATCTGAGGGTGCAGGGGCAATACAAGGGAGGGTCCAGGGTGCGCAGTCGAATGAGGTTTAGGGAGGGGAGGGGGGAAGAGAGAACAACGAATGAACAACCGGGTAACAGGGAATGTTCCAGAACTGGGATGCATAACAGACAAATAAAGGAACCAATAGCAGGAACTCGGGGTTCGTGGCTTGGTGGTCTAAACCATTGTCTCTGGCAGCTCCGGGGGGAAATTCTCTGTCTGTGGAACATGCCACCAGAAGTCCTTGTCCTCTGCAAGTCTATGGAGGGACTCTAATCCTTCCTGGTTCAGAACCACCACTACAATACTGTGTAGGAAATAATTTTGATTGAGGTTTTTTTGTCTAATAATTTTTCATAATAAATCGTTAATTTTATATAATTATATATGATTTGTCATCATTAAAATGTGTGGGACAAAGCTGTAAAACTTAAAACGCCGAAAAAGTCCAGGGCTAGGACTGGATCCAGCTTCACCCAGGCTCCTCTCTCTCAGAAGGAGTTTAGAAAGCCAGGGGGTCCTTTTCTGCACCTGGTAACTCAACGGGAGAACTTCTTTAATAAACTTTGTCTGAAGCTTCCACCCCAACCTGCAACAAGGTGTTTTTCAAAAACTCCCAGAATAATCTTCTCCATAATTTTACCAGGCACTGAAGTGAGACTGAAAGGCCTTGTTACGATCTAATTATTAAAGTTCTTTAGAGATACCTCTGCCCGAATTAAGGTACAAGCGAGACCATATGCCAATCAATAGTATGAGTTTTATTTGATAGTATATATGAGAGAGAGAGAGAGAGAGAAGAAGAGAGAGAAAAGAGGGAGTAGGGAGAAATAAGAAAGAGAGAGAGAGAAGAAAAGAGAGAAAAGAGAGAGTAGGGAGAAAGATGGGGGGGACAGAGAGGGACAGGGACAAAAAGGTATCACCACTGCGTGGGTCTCATTGGTGTTCTGATGTCCTCTTCTTGGTGGTGGAAGTCCCCCCGAAAGCACAGAGTGCCATGGGTTAATATACACTCAGGCCAAGTGGAAATGTCCAGGCTTGTCCCCCTGGGGGAGGGGGCAGCTTCCAGCAGCAGACTCTGCCTGCATCACGTGCAGTCCTGTGGTGCAAGGCGTCTGGGGAGCACTTTGGGGGGTCTGTGATAGATTATGACGCCCCCTCAGCTGCCTCTCACGTGAGAGTCCCGTGGATGTGGCTTGTGGGGTTGGGGAGGCTTCACAGCTGGGCCAGTTTGTGTCCTGGAGGATGTGTGTGTGTATTGCCTCTGATCAGAGGTTACGCTATCCTCTTCTCCCCTTCAGCTGGGGGAGGCTAAGGCTGTGTAAACGTGGCTTCTGTGAGCTGTGCTTTGCCCCCCACCCCAAACTCAGCCAGAAATGATTCTCAGTACAGCTGGCGGCTTCAGCTTTTGTGGACGCATTCCTTTCCATCAGGCTGAGATTGAACAATAGGCTTTTCCCTTTATCTAATCTCAGCAGTTTAGCTCAGTCCAAAGTCCCAGTCAGGTATCTTCAGGGAAGCTTCTCCGGCCAAAACTTTACATCAATGTTTGAGGCATGAACTATTTTCAGTCTCTGACAGCCACCCCGTGACTCAAACATTGTAATTAATGTTTCTTTCTCAGTGATCTTCAGTTTATGGGTTGTCCACGGGGGTGATACCTACATAGCGGATAGGAGAAAAGATAGGAGAACAGATAGAAGAAGCAGAAGCAATAATACAGGTAATTATACAGCGTACAATAGCTGTTTCAATTATTAAGAATACAAATTTAATTGCAATCATTAATCTAATTTTCATTAGCTATTGTCTCCAGCCTGTTAGTCCCAAAGAGTGGAGTATGGGCATCAGCTGGGAGTTGGGGTTTGCTTTTTGAAACTTGTCTTTGGGTTGGAGTGATTGGAAAAGTTCTGATGTTTGATCAGCAATTTCTTTTATCTTGGCTCGAGCTTCTTCAATTGACACTGTGGCATTGTGAACAGTAATACATCATTTAGTTTTAGTAATCTTTAACATTTCATATACACTTTGCTCTTTTAGTAACATGTTTAATGCTAAACAATTTGTAAAGCTATTTTTGACACTGGTTGGACTTGCAAGTTAAGCTCTCTGAATGCATACCTGGTTTAATCACTGAGGGTATGCACCTGCCATGTGAGATTTTCTAGAGATAGGTTGTAGTTTTAGACTCGATTTGGGTAAATGGACAGGAGTACTATCCCACATTTTAAACTAGCATGTTGAGTTAAACTCAACTGTGAATAAAATTTTCTCCAAGCTAATTTAAGCGGTGCAGGATAGTTGCTTGTCTTGCAAGTCCAAGTGTCATTATAATTTATTAAATACATTTGGGGAGATGATGCGATTTTTGATAGCAATGTACTTTTCCCAACCCCCTCAGGTATGCCAGTTTTTTTGGGGTTCAATGAAATGTTGACTTTTGGATGAGACATATTACACATATTAAAGTTACAATTATTTTTAGAAATGAAATGACAAGACATAGTGGGGTATAAATTATGCGAAGGGTTTCTTCTTCATTTTCTGGAGTTTAGATTTTTACCTGTAAAAGATCAGAAAAAAAACTCGGTTCGCTCTCGAACCAGGTTAAAAGGACAGGATAATTTATTTTCTCTAAGGTTATTTTATAGACTGACTTCAGGACAATTCTGACTTTACACAAGACACAAAACAAGAGTACTATTGGGGTGTGGGACCCCTCTAAATAGGAGTTTTTTTAGGTTTTGCACAACAAAACAAACAGGAGTTTTTAGGCTCTGCGCAAAGTAGGGGTGTGGGTCCCCTCTAAACAGGAGTTTTCTGGCTCTGCACAAAGTAGGGGCGTGGGTCCCCTCTATTTTTAGGTTTTGCACAACACAACAAACAGGAGTTTTTAGGCTCCGCACAAAGTAGGGGTGTGGGTCCCCTCTAAACAGGAGTTTTTTGGCTCTGGACAAAGTAGGGGCATGGTTCCCCTCTAAACAGTTTTTTAGGTTTTGCACAACACAACAAACAGGAGTTTTTAGGCTCCGCGCAAAGTAGGGGCGTGGGTCCCCTCTAAACAGGAGTTTTCTGGCTCTGCACAAAGTAGGGGCGTGGGTCCCCTCTAAACAGGAGTTTTTTAGCCTCTGCACAACACCACGTAACAGGAGTTTTTAGGCTCCGCGCAAAGTAGGGGCGTGGGTCCCCTCTAAACAGGAGTTTTTTAGGCTCCGCACAACACCACGTAACAGGAGTTTTTAGGCTCCGCACAAAGCACCAAGGAGAGGCTTTTACTACAACTACAGACGGGAGGGCCTCCCCACAAGACACAAGCAGCAGAATTGGCTTCAGGACTGAAACTTACACAACAAAACACATAAAAGGGAATTCAGGAAAAGTTGTATTAGAATTTTCAAGAGTTCAGTCTATTACAGGTGAGACATCAAGCTCCACAACCCCCCAGAGAAAAATTACAGTAAAATTTCAAAAGCATGCAGAATTTTGGGAGAGGAGACAATACTATTATGAAAGGCACTTCAGGTCAGAGAATGTTATCCTGCCGACTATGCCAAAAATGTTATGATCTAATTATTAAAGTTTTTTAGAGATACCTCTGCCCGAATTAAGGTAAAAGTGAGACCATATGCCAATCAATAGTATGGGTTTTATTTGATAGCAAATATGAGAGAGAGAGAGAGAGGAAGAGAGAGAAAAGAGGGAGTAGGGAGAAATAAGAAAGAGAGAGAGAGAAGAAAAGAGAGAAAAGAGAGAGTAGGGAGAAAGATGGGGGGGACAGAGAGGGACAGGGACAAAAAGGTATCACCACTGCGTGGGTCTCATTGGTGTTCTGATGTCCTCTTCTTGGTGGTGGAAGTCCCCCCGAAAGCACAGAGTGCCATGGGTTAATATACACTCAGGCCAAGTGGAAATGTCCAGGCATGTCCCCCTGGGGGAGGGGGCAGCCTCCAGCAGCAGACTCTGCCTGCATCACGTGCAGTCCTGTGGTGCAAGGCGTCTGAGGAGCACTTTGGGGGGTCTGTGATAAATTGTGACTCCCCCTCAGCTGCCTCTCACGTGAGAGTCCCGTGGATGTGGCTTGTGGGGTTGGGGGGGCTTCACAGCTGGGCCAGTTTGTGTCCTGGAGGATGTGTGTGTGTTGCCTCTGATCAGAGGTTACGCCATCCTCCTCCCCCTTTCAGCTGGGGGCTAAGGCTGTGTAAACGTGGCTTCTGTGAGCTGTGCTTTGCCCCCCACCCCAAACTTAGCCAGAAATGATTCTCAGTACAGCTGGCGGCTTCAGCTTTTGTGGATGCATTCCTTTCCGTCAGGCTGAGATTGAACAATAGGCTTTTCCCTTTATCTAATCTCAGCAGTTTAGCTCAGTCCAAAGTCCCAGTCAGGTATCTTCAGGGAAGCTTCTCTGATCAAAACTTTATATCAGTGTTTGAGGCATGAACTATTTTCAGTCTCTGACAGGCCTGTAGGTACCAGGGTCATCCTTCTTGCCCTTCTTGAAAATTTGGACAATGTTTGCCAGCTTCCTGTCAACTGGGGCCTCTCCTGATTCACAAGACCATTTAAAAATCATTGAGAGAGGCCTCACAATGACATCAGTCAACTATTTCAATATTCTTGCATGAATCCCATCAGGCCCCAAAAACTTATAGGGATCCATATGGAGCAGCAGATCTTACACAAGTTCAGGGTCCACTGGGAGTTTATCATTCTCACAACCATGGTCTTCCAACTCATGGCACTGGGATCCCCTTAGCCCATCATCAGTGTTGAAGACAAAAGCATAGAAAGCATTAAACACCTCTGCCTTGTCTATATCCCTGTTTGTGAAATGACCATCTATTATGATCCAATTATTGAGAGATGCCTCTGCCCAAATTAAGGTGCAAATGTGACCTCTATTGGTTTGGCATGGCCTGGTTTCTGGTGGGGGTGGGGGGTGGGGCACAAAGATGGCTCCTGTGGGAAGCTGCTGGAAGCTTCCACCATGCCCAGCAGAGCCAATCCTTGATGGCTCTGAAGATGGACATGTTGCTGGCCAAAAGTGGGCCAATTAGGGAGGTTGGTAACACCTCTGTAATGACATATTTAAGAAGAAAATCAAAACAAAATCACAGGGTTTTTGCTTCTAGTCAGAGGAGAAGATGAGAACATGTGAGGGAAAACAACATGGCGACACCAAGGTCAGTGGAGAAGGAGGGGGAGAAGGTGCTCCAGGTGCCCGAGCTGAGATTCCTCTGCAGACCATGGTGATGACCATGGTGAAGCAGGCTGTCCCCCTGCAGCCCACGGAGGTCCATGGGGGATGCAGAGATTCACCTGCAGCCCATGAGGGAGGTGCCCACGCCGGAGCAGGTGGATGCCTGGAGGAGGCTGTGATCCAGTGGGAGACCTGGTGGAGAGAGGAGGTCCCTGCTTCCAAGCTGGAGCAGCCTGTCCTTGGAGGACCGCACCCCGTGGAAGAGTGACCTACATCACAGCAGTTTTGGGAGGACTGTGTGCCCATGGGAGGGACTTATGTTACAGCAGTTTTGGAAAGACTGCTGCTCATGAGATTGGAACCAGGTTGGAGAAGTTCACAGGGAACTGTCTCCCGTGAGAAGGGACCCCACGGCATAGCAGGGGAAGGACTCCTCTCCCTGAGCAGCGGAAGAGGAACTTGGGTGATGAACTTACCAAACCCCCCACACCCTGTTTCCCTGTGCTGTCGGTGGGAAGGAGGGAAGGGTTGGGGGAAGAAAAGGTGTTTTTGAGGGCTTATTTTACTTCTCATTATCCTCTTCTGATTTTGTTAGTAAAAAATTCACTTTGCACCTCTAAGTTGAGCCTGTTTTGCCCTTGGAGTGTTTTCTCCTGGTCCTTAACTCATGAAGCTGCCATTTAATTTTTCTCTCTCCTCTGCCCAGCTGTTGCAGGGGAGGGTGAGTGAGTGACTTTCATGGGTGCCTGATGTTTGGCCAGTGTCAAACCCTGACGGTGGAAGAACAAAGAGTACCAATTGCTACCACGGCAGTGCACTGCCGGCAGTATTGGACAAATTGAGATGCCATGATCCCCATCCACATAATGGTCTGTGAGCTGGAGAGCCAAGGGGTGGTCAGCAAGGCCCACCCACTCTTCAACAGCCCCATTTGGCCTGTGTGAAGTCTGACAGGGAATGGAGATTGACTGTGAACTATCGTGGTTTGAATTAAGTTACCCCAACTCAAACCATTGCTGTGCAGGACATGCAGGAGCTTCAGCACAAACTGGAGTCCATGGCAGTGAAGTGGTATGCTACTGTTGACATTGCTAATGGGGTTTTCCCCATTTCTCTGGCAGCAGATTGCAGGCCACAGTTTGCCTTCACCTGGAGGGGTGTGCAGTATACTTGGAATCGGCTGCCCCAGGGGTGGAAGCACAGTCCCACCATTTGCCATGGCTGCACTGGAAAAGGGTGAGGCTCCAGAACATCTCCAGTACATTGATGACATCATTGTGTGAGGGAACATAGCAACAAAAGTCTTTGAGAACAGAGAAAAGATCATCCAGATTCTCCTGGAAACCTGTTTTGCCATCAAAAAGAGTAAGGTCAATAGACATGCAGAGAGATCCAGTTCCTGGGAGTGAAGTGGCAAGACAGAAGGCATCAGATACCCACTGAGGTCGTCAACAAGATCGCACAGTGTCTCCACCAACCAACAAGAAGGAAATGCAAGCTTTCCTAGGTGTCATAGGTTTCTGGAGAACACACATCCCAGTGTACAGCCAGATTGTGAGCCCTCTTTACCTGGTAACCTGCAATAAGAACAATTTCCACTGGGGCCCTGAACAGCAACAAGCCTTTGCCCAGATCATGCAGTATATAGCTCACGTGGTAGCCCTTGGCTCAGTCAGGACGGGACCAGAGGTGAAGAATGTGCTCTACTCTGCAGCCAGGAACAGTGGTCTTTCCTGGAGACTCTGGCAGAAGGTGACTGGTGAGACTCGAGGCCTACCACTCGGATTCTGGAGCCCAAATTACAGAGGGTCCAAAGCCAACTACACCCTAGCAGAGAAAGAAATCCTGGCAGCCTATGAAGCCACCTCAGAGGTGATTGACACAGAGGCACAACTTCCCCTGGCCTTTCATCTACCAGTGTTGGGGAGGATGTTCAGACGAAAGGTTCCCTCTACCCATCACGTCACCGACACTATATGGAATAAGTAGATTGCCTTCATAACACAGCACGCCCATTTTGGAAACCCGAATCGCCCTGGGATCTTGGAGATAATTATGAATTGGCCTGAAGGTGAGAATTTTGGTCTGGTGGACAAAGAGGAGCAGGAACTGGTGACACGTGCTGAGGAAGCTCCATCGTACAACCAATTGCCACAAGAAGAAACACTATGCTCTTTTCACTGATGGTTCCTCTCTCACTGTAGGGACAAACCGCAAGTGGAAAGCAGCTGTATGGAGCCCCATGTGACAAGTTGCAGAAGCTACTGAAGGAGAAGGTGGATCGAGCCAACTTGCTGAACTCAAAGCAGTCCAGTTGGCCCTGGACATTCCTGAAGGAGAGAAGTGGCCAAAGCTCTACCTCTACACTGACTCTTGGATGGTAACCAATGCTCTATGGGGTTGGCTGAAAAGGTGGAAAAAAGCCAACTGGCAGAGTAGAGGAAGACCAGTCTGGGCTGCTGATGAATGGCAAGACATTGCCACTTGGGTTGACAAGCTACCTGTGAAAGTCCGTCATGTGCCCATGTGCTCAAGAGTCAGGCTAATGAGGAGCACTGAAACAACAAACAGGTGGATCAGGCTGCAAAAATAGAGGTATCACAGATAGATTTGGATTGGCAACACAAGGGAGAGTTGTTCCTTGCTCAGTAGGCCCATGATGCCTTAGGCCATCAGGACAGACATGCCATCTATAAATGGGCACGAGACCAAGGGGTGAATCTAACCATGAACAACATCTCCCAGGTTATCCATGATTGTGAGACATGCACTGCGATCAAGCTGGCCAAGCAGGTGAAGCCCCTCTAGTATGGGGGACAGTGGTCCAAATATAAGTATGGGGAGGCCTGGCAGATTGATTATATCACACTGCCTCAAACACGCCAAGTCAAGCATTATGTGCTCACAATGGTAGAAGCCACCACTGGATGGTTGGAGACCTACCCTGTGCTTCACGCTTCTGCCCAGAACACCATCCTGGGCCTTGAAAAGCAAGTCCTTTGGAGGCATGGTACCCATGAGAGAACTGAGTCAGACAACAGGACTCATTTCAAGAACATCCTTATAAATGCCTGGGCCAGGGAACATGGTATTTAGTGGGTGTACCATATTCCTTATCATGCACCAGCTGCTGGGAAAGTTGAACAGTGCAATGGACTCTTAAAAACAACCTTGAAGGTAATGGGAGGTGGGACCTTCAAGCAGTGGGATCTGCATTTAGCAAAGGCTACATGGTTAGTTAACACCAGAGGTTCCACTAACTGAGCAGGCCCTGTCCCCTGCCCGGTCTGAATCCCTGTGTACAACAGATGGAGATAAGGTTCCGGTGGTGCATATGAGAGGTATGTTACAAAAGACTGTTTGGATTAATTCTGACTCAAGCACAGACAAACCGATCCGTGGGGTTGTCTTTGCTCGCAGACCTGGTTGCACTTGGTGGGTGATGCAGAAAGATGGAGAAACACGATGTATACATCAAGGTGACCTTATTTTGCGGTACACTGTCCATGACACTGTGCCTGTACCCATATCTGTGTGTTTATACATATATAATTAGAATAATGCATGTATGTATGTAGTTTAAAGGTCTAAGTTTGATGTAACATATTGGTATGGGAAAAAATTTGGCAGAGCTTCACGGGTGATTGAAGGAGCACGGAGCAGGTGTGTTCCTCGTTCTCGATAGCTGTGCAGGCGTAGGGTGAGGCTTTTCTTTGGGCAAGCTTCAGGGGTGCTTAAAAGAGGCCTTTAGGGAGGATGGTTACCTACAAGAACAAGGGCTGGTGATCCTGAAACATTCTCCAGCCGCTTGTAGAATAAGTTGTCCACCTCTTCTTTCTGGTTGGGTGGACAAAAACAGACTCCCAGAAGGATGTCAGCCTTGATGGCCTTCCCTTTAATTATCACCCATAGGCACTTGACTTCATCATCATTAGTTTCAATACCCATGGCATCAAAAGCCTCCCTAATATAAAGGACCACCCCTCCACCTCTTCTGCCTTTCCTGTCTCTTCTGAAGAGCTTGTAGCCATCCAGTGCAGCATTCCAGCTATGCGAGTCATCACATCACGTCCCTGTGATGGCGACTACATCATAGCTTTGCTGTTGTACTGATGCCTTTTTCTGGTCTTAGGAAATAAAGGCTCAGACACGGTGAAAGGGTTGGGGGTTGTTTACCTTGGTATTTTAATAGGATCCCGTTCGAGGGCTTCTGCCGTCCAGGTAGAACACGCCGCAAAAGCCCCGTCCCCCCGATTGAGTATACAATTAAAGACTCTACACATTAGCATATCTACCAGGAGGGCCCAATAAGGGGCCTGGGTGGGCTAACTTCTAGTTTACAAAATCTGTCCTACTAGACCTTGAGGGCTCACGAAAACAGGGTGTTTGGTCTTCTAACTCTACGTGGTTTCAGGGGTGTTTAGTCTACTGGCCTGCTAAACACCATGAAACCAGGCAAAACTATCACCTAAAGCATCACAAGTATGCCTGCTAATACTTGTGAATGTAGGGAGCAGTGTAAGAAATATTCGTGAGAAAAGCAGAAAAAATCCTTCAGGCATCAGTACCATGGCTTCCAGCTCTCCTTGTTTGTTACCTATGCTGCATGCATTAGTATACATGCACTTCAGCTGGGCTACTGATTTTACCCCTAACTCAGGCTTTCCACCCTTGGGCCTGCCTCCAGAGAGCCCAGCTGCATCCCTATTGGGGTTTGGATTTAGGGTTTTTTTGTTTGGTTTTTTTTTCTTTAGGAATTTTTTTCTCCCATGGGTTTCTGGGGAACTAATGACTGGATACTTAAGAGAACAAAAGTGCATGGCCAGAGGCTTTCTCCTACACAGGGCGAGGGAAGTTTTCTCTCAGGGAGCAGGGACAATGCGAGATCTTGGGACTGGCAAAAAGCAGGGGATGGGAACGGCTCGCTCTCCCTGGGGACCCTTGGAGCCAAACGGTAGGAGCTGCTGTTTGGGGAAGGAAACCCACCGCCACTGAGAAACCAGCATGGAGCTGCTTTTCTTTCTGCTGCAAGTTTTTTCTTCCTGCCCTGCTGGGGAGCCGAGCTGCCACCAGCCCGTCTCTCCCCCCGCTCCCCCGCTCCTTCGGCACCGCTCCGAGTTCTTGCTATGCTGTAACTGTGCTCCCCCTGCCCGCCGAGACCTCCTTCTGTCCCAGCGCACTGTTTCCAAGGGTCCTGTTGCGGCACCAACACCAGAGGCCCCTGAGGGTTTGTGAAACAAAGCCTCTCCTCCATCCCTCCCTACTCAGGGCCTGACCACCATTGCCATGTGCTACCTGAGCTTGTGCCAGCACGCCCCCTGCAGCCGCCAGGTGTCAAGATCCACTAGCAGAAGTGGGTGTCATGATGGTTCGTTACTTTGAATCTCAGAGTGCAAAAGAAAACAGGGACAAGTATTTTATTTCAATCAAAATCAAAAGCACCTTTATTGAGTGCCAACAACACGATTATGCGATAGAGTAGAGAGAGAGAGAGATAGGGTTGGGGGGGGGAGAGAAAGGGGTTAATAAAGGGGGTTAATAGCTACCACGGCACAACGAAGTCCTCTTGGCCGGCTCCGATGGATTCCGTCTCGTCCGTAGGGAGATGTCGTAGGGGTACTTTTTGAGAGTCTCTTTATAGTCTTTTCGAAAGCGAGGGGCACGTAACCAAGAGATGAGGCAATCCTTCCAGAGGCGAGGGGCAAATGGCCAGCAGGTGGGGGGAGTAAGGCCCATTGTTTCAGGGTGCAGGTGCAGCTGTACAAAACATATAGTCCTTGTGCAGTCCTTTCCGCCCCGGTAGCCGAGCGGCACGGTTTCACAGGCATGTGTCAGCACACCTCTGCAGCACACCTCTGTGCCTGGCAGGCACCCCACCAGGATCTGGCCGGACTTCATTGTGCAAAAGTCCTTTTCCCCTTTTAGGGTCTCTGGGTTTTCAGCCTCTGCTTCTGTAGATGGTCGTGAGGCAGATGAGGGATTTCCATCCAGACTCTTACACCACCCTGTGGCTCACGATCGTCGTCAGGAGTCTGTAGTGTTGTCACGATGTCTTCGGGACTCGTCCGTGCGGGTAGCATAACCCCGGAAAATAGAGACAAAAGAGAAAGAAAGAAAGGAAAAGAAAAAGAAAAGAACAAAAGGGATAAGTAATTTCAATCACATAAAATTTTGTTTAAATCTCAACAGGGCAAAAATTGCCTTATTATAGTAAGATTACATTAATAATTGTTTGAATAAAAACAGTTTGATTTCTTAATATAGCTTAAAATTATATTAATAATTGACTGAATTATTATATTTTAGGATTACATTAATAATTGATTGAATCACAAAAACAATAAAAATACCTTAAAATTTCATTAATAATTGATTAAATTACAATAAGCAGTAAAATACTTAGCTAATTTCTTATTATACCTTAGCTCGCCTTGTATCAATAACGTCAGGGGTGTCCACAGAGGATGAAACATCAACCAGATTATGCATATTCATTATAGATGTCAAATGTGTTATTCGTTTCATCATTCTCCAATTCATGATATACAAAATTGCCGATAAAACAAAACCAATTAAAACTAAAATCAAGAGAACAATGATGGGATGACACAATTTATTCAGGACCCCTGTGGCAGTAGGTGACCACCCAAAAAGGGTATCCCACCAACTATGGTCAGCATCTTTTCTTACCCTTTCCAGAACACGATGTATTTTGTTGACATTGTGATGAACAGTTACCAAGGATTTCTGTCCATTCTTCTTGATCTTCTCCAAAATTTCGATTAAATCCTGATGAAGCAACAATTGCTTTACCAAGGTAAGGTTCATCCCAATGGGGGTAGGCCCAACTTGGTGTATCAGTGAGTAATTGGATTGCAAAAGGTGATAAGAAGTAACTGGAGCTAAATAAGAGAAATCACATCCTATGATTCGAGTAGAATTGCAAACACAAAAATTTGAATGATTTTTAGTATCCATTACTAAATTTTCTACAACTACTCGGTCACAAGCAGTTCTCAAACATGCACATCCATTGCCTATATACACAAGCACTGTTTCAGGATTCTCTTTAGGATGAATTTCAAAATGACAAATATTCTGTTCTGTGTCTAAGCAAATGTCCTGAGCTCTAATTGCATTACTTTCACAGATGAACCCTAGTTGTTTCCGGACAATACAAGTTTCTAAATCTACAGTTTGCCATTTCTTATCAATTTGACGGGCCCACTGCTTATGTCCAAAAGGGTAAAGAATAGTTCCATTCCGGTTCAGCCCCAGAGGAATGATGGGAAAGATTGAATGCACTGAAGCATTGCGTATAGTTAACACAAAAGCTGTGGTTGTGTTTGTAGCAGGGTTGTAAGTGAAATTCACTAAGTTCCACCACGATTGGAATTCTCTTTCAAATTTAGTGGCACTATCCCAAATTATTTTCCGAACTTCAGTAGGAAAAGTGCCTTCTTCGCCCTCTCTTATAATTGAGGCGGCAACTGACTGCATCCACAATTGAACCTGGAGGCAGCTAAGGGCTAAAGAAACATTGTCTTGTGTAGCACCGAGTGCATCAATTATCAATTTGTGCTCTTTTACATTTACCTTTTCCCAATCTGGTAATATGTTTGATAACAACCACTGGTGAGTTCCTAAAGCCAGTAATGATGACTGCAGTGGTCATTGTAGTTTGGTTAAATCTGTAGTGGTGGTAGTCAATTTATTCATAAACACTTCTGAATCAATGCTATTCAAAATTCCCAATCCCGTTCCCACAAAACTGGTTATGTTGTTCTGCATTCTTTTCTTAATAGGGTTTTCTTTTTTGTAACCAGGTTGTCTACCCTTCAAAGGAAGTTTGCAGGAAAGGTGAACAAGCTGGCTGAATTTCCAAAACATTGTTTTGCGTGAGTAATTTGACGTGTTTAAGAGACCATACCAGGTTAAACAATAATTGTTGTTGGCCTGTTTTCCTGGTTATATATGGTCCAATTTTGAAAATTTTAGGGCTTAACCTAACCGGTGGTGGGATTGTAGGTATTAATACCTCAATGTCAAGTTCCCCCCAGTAATTAGTATTGTTTTTACTACATGTCACTTTATGAGAAAACTGTACAGCAGTTAGGTTTAACCAACAATCCTGATTTTTAACTTTGCAAAATGAAACACAGCTGTGAGGCCCTATGCTATAACTGGGTACAGACTCAGTGAAAGATCCAGCAATTAATTTATATTGTATTAAAACATCATCACCTTGAGTTACCATAAAAGGAGGGAAAACATTATTGTGGTCCAACACAAGGGGGGTATCAACACCACGGTATGTGACTATTACATTCAGTATGGGCTTTGGCACAACTTTTATTTTGAATTGGTGAACCAAGCTTTTTAAGCTTGACTGATCTGCCAAATTATTTTGCCAAACACGTTACATAGGTCCGTTTAGTTAAAGTAAAATTGTGCCAGCATTCAGTGGGCTCATCTTTACAGAGCTTTGTAATTTCAACATTGATGGTACTACGATCTAAAGTGTGGTTACCGATATTCTTCTGACGGCAGCACACTATGTAGGGGGTTTGTTTGCTACATTTCCACTTTTTTGTGGGGCATAGTTTTGCTGTAATGTTGGGGTGTAATTTACTTGTCACATCTTGTTCTAGAAAATTTCCTGAAATTGCAATGTTGGAAGCTTTTTCATAAAGGGACCCATCCACTTTTCTGCATCCTACCTTTATTTGTTCACCAATTTGTTCACCACTTTCCAACTGAGGCCCTCTGGGCCACCCCGTCAGGTGGGGGGGGTCCCAGTACAGATGGCTTTAATGACTTTAAAAGGGTCTCTTTAAACAATTAGTTGTTGTCGTGTAATTTTCTCCACTTCAACAAGGGCTAAGCTAACCACAAACAGCCCCTTTTTCCAGATAGTGTATCTTTTCTCAGCATCTTTGAAGCCACGGGAGTGAAAACCAACAGGCCTTGTTGGGCCCTCTGGGCCTCGCTGCCAGATATGTACTGACAACCCTGAGGAAGCAAAACCCCATTCCACTTGGAAAGGATCTGTAGGGTGAATAGGGCCTAGGGCTTGGTGAGCTGTTGCTTCAGAAATCAGCAATTGTAAGGCTTCTTCTTGAGAAGTATCCCATTCCCATTTTACCCCTTTTCTCAGCAAGTTATAAAGGGGTCTGGCAATTATGGAAAAATCAGGGATGTGTTTTCTCCAGAACACCAATAAGCCTAAAGCATGTTGGAGATCTTTCCTAGATTCAGGCATTTTAATCTGATCTAAAGATGTTAGGGTATCAGGTGGGATGCATGTCATGCCTCCCTTCCACCAGATTCCTAAAAATTTCACTTCCTGAGAGGGTTTCTGTACCTTTTCTGAGGGAATCTGCAAATTAAGGCTAAGTGAGAGATTATTTTCTGCTGGGTATCTCCCACTTCCTCTGTTTCTTCTCCTCCCACAAGGATATCATCAATGTATTGATAAACAGCTACATTGTCAGGTTTGGATATTTTCTCTAACTCTTTGGCTAGAGCGTGATGAGCCAGGGTTGGGGAGTGTCTGTAACCCTGAGGAAGCCTGGTGAAAGTGTACTGTTGTCCCTCCCAGGTAAAAGCAAAGCAGTCTGTATCCTCTGGTCATAAAGGTATCATGAAAAGCATGTCTTTGACATGCTTTTGGTTGCCATGATGGAGTGTCCCTTTTCTTGAATCAGTGTTATCAGTTCAGCTAGATTTGGAACCGCAGCTGTGAGAGGATCTGTGTTAGCATTCAGTCTGCGGAAATCTATTGTTAGTCTCCACTTGCCATTAGTCTTTTTCACTGGCCACACTGGAGAACTGAAAGGAGAATGAGTGTTATTTATTACTCCTTGTTCTCGGAGCTCCTGTATAACTGGTTTGATACCTTCTTTGGCACCCAGGGGAAGAGGGTATTGTTTTACATTACTTACTTTGCTAAATGGTAGGGAGGGTGCTGCTTGAAGCAGACTGATGTTAAAGCAGGGTGCACCAAAAGACCACAGAAAGCCTTCTGAGTCTTCCCACTGTCTCCCAGCAAGGGCATTCATCCCCACTAAGTTGGTTAGAATATCTCCGATCACCATATAGATAGAAAGTTGGTTTTCTTCCCCAGTAATGTGAGTTTGACTAAAGCCATGTTCATGGATTCTGTTGTTCCCAAGGAATTTAAAACACAATATCGGTTCTTTGTTGGAACAACTCCACACCTCCGGGCATCCTTTTTTGTTAGTGCAGAAATTTGTGCCCGGGTGTCAATCAAAAAGGTTACAGGTGCCCTTTTAGGGCCTGTAATGGCTGTGATCACGATGTCTCCTGTTTGATGGTTTCTAGTCAGCATTCTCAGATATATCCATGCTCCATTCCTTCGCTCACTGTTAAGAAATGGAGAAATTAGTTTCCCTGGTTCTGTTGAAAAAAGGGTTTTGGCTTGTTGCCTATGTTCCGTGGGAGAGGCTTTGGCTCGTTGGCCTGGCTCTGAGGGAGAAGCTTTGGCTCATAGCCTGGGCTCTGTGGGGGAGGGGGTGCACTAGGTAGAGTGAGTTTACAGTGGTGCCAGTTAGACACTACTTTTGCTAATTTATTAAGAGGTAAACCGTTCATGATATCTCTAGGGATTCCCTTTTTGATGCCTAGAGACCACCAATGCTGACGGTTATTAAGCTGTTTCTCATTGTCCTGATCTTCACTGTGAGGAGCCCTAATGTACCTAACACCCTTTGTCTTCTCTGACTTCTCTTCTGAGGTTTTTATGGGTCCATATTTTCTACTGTAATTAATCAGGTCTTCTGCTACCTCACTCCATGTGTAAACTCTGCGACCACCGGTGGGTGAATTCGAGTGTGAACTCGACGGTTGAGAGGGTGTGATATATGGGGCATTCCCGGAATCAGTAGATCCAGTTTGGTCTGTCGAGTTTTCAAGGAATCGTTCCAGCCTCTCTACGGGGCCCACAGTGGCTATAGTTTTCTGTAAGACAATCGCTGTGGGTTTGAGTGATTCTGGGAGACCCCGAATTAAAGGGGTCATCATTTCAGGTTTCACAGGCAGTTGCATAGGGGATTCATATCCAGGAATCAACTTCTTTTCATGTATCATTTGCAGACAAGCAGCTTTGTGAATGCTTTCCAGAAGTTGATCAGGGGTACTAACTATAGCTAAAGGGTCTCCCCTTTCTGGAGGATTGAGTCCCCCAGCCCAGTAGGCTGCATGTTGAGTCAGAGACCATGTGTGACGTCTGTCTCCTGTTGTTAAGAAGACTCCATGTCCCCAGTATCCACTGGCTTCCTGTTCAGTTAAATGAATTTGGTCTCCTCTGGTGAGGGACACTTGGAAGACATATTCTGTTTCAGATTCATGGGGAAGCCGCCCGTATTCTTTTTTCAACTTAGCTAGTTCAGTAGCAGTAAATGGAATTTGTTTAGTGGTGATGTGTGGATCATAATCTTCATCATTGAGATAATTGCATTCTGTCTTAATCAAAGGTCTTACACGAGGACAGCAGTTTTCCCCACAATTTTTTACTTGTTTTAATTCTTTGAGGGGGTAAAGTGTTTCCTTTTCCTCTGTGTCTTGTGGTGGATCGGTGTTCCTTGAATTTTTAAGGTGTCTCTCTCTCAAAGTATCTTGTAACAAGAGAGTGTAACTCCTTTCCTCTTCTAATTGTTTCTGCAAAATTTCCACTAGGTTTTGGAGAGAGTCTATTATTGCTTCTTGTTCACTGCACCGCTTAAAGCGGTGATCTATACCCGATGTAAGGCATGCTCCTAGGACAGAGCGAATTACAGTTTTATCTTGGCCAAGTTTGAATTTTGACCCATGTTGCAAAGAGTAAATTCTATCAATCACATTTTCTAAATTGAACCAGTTGTTTTGTGCCCACTCTTCCCCTTCTGGAGAGGGTCTGGCATTGTGTTTTGCTAACAATAAAATGCAGCTGTGCCTTTTCTAGTGTTTGAGGCCATGTTTTCGAAGGGATAGTGAAAACCACTTCAGGGAGGTAAAAACTTAATTGCATCCACAGCCCAGAGAACTAGGCTGTGTCTCCCTTCTCTTCCCTAAAGTGGTGAAGAGACTAAATCTGCTTGGAGGGCCTGCTTAGTTACTATCTGTTGTCTCTTCTAACACCAAGTAGACTAAACTCCTTACACACCCATCTTTTAAAAAGAAACACAACGCTCCCCCTTTTGTAGCAAGAGATCCTTTTGTGAAATTCTGAAGACAGAACCCTCAACAGAGTATAGGGGTGCTTTTCACCCAGGCATGTGCAGTTTGTGGGAAATTCGAGATGCCCCCCCCCTTGCTTTCTAGACACTGCTCACCCTTTCAGAGTGTCGGGCTAGGTGCGGCTGGAGCAAAACATCCTTCCCCTAAATACAGACTACACAAAAACCTCGCAACCCCTTCTGCCTCAGAATCCTGCCCGTGACGCCAATTGATGTCACGATCCGCTAGCAGAAGCGGGTGTCATGATGGTTCGTTACTTTGAATCTCAGAGTGCAAAAGAAAACAGGGACAAGTATTTTATTTCAATCAAAATCAAAAGCACCTTTATTGAGTGCCAACAACACGATTATGCGATAGAGTAGAGAGAGAGAGAGATAGGGTTGGGGGGGGGAGAGAAAGGGGTTAATAGCTACCACGGCACAACGAAGTCCTCTTGGCCGGCTCCGATGGATTCCGTCTCGTCCGTAGGGAGATGTCGTAGGGGTACTTTTTGAGAGTCTCTTTATAGTCTTTTCGAAAGCGAGGGGCACGTAACCAAGAGATGAGGCAATCCTTCCAGAGGCGAGGGGCAAATGGCCAGCAGGTGGGGGGAGTAAGGCCCATTGTTTCAGGGTGCAGGTGCAGCTGTACAAAACATATAGTCCTTGTGCAGTCCTTTCCGCCCCGGTAGCCGAGCGGCACGGTTTCACAGGCATGTGTCAGCACACCTCTGCAGCACACCTCTGTGCCTGGCAGGCACCCCACCAGGATCTGGCCGGACTTCATTGTGCAAAAGTCCTTTTCCCCTTTTAGGGTCTCTGGGTTTTCAGCCTCTGCTTCTGTAGATGGTCGTGAGGCAGATGAGGGATTTCCATCCAGACTTACACCAGGGAATCATCGCACCCAGAGCATCCCCTGCAGCCGTGGGGGAACCATTGCACCCTGAGTGCCCCCTGCTGCCACCAAGGAACCATCGCACCCGCCCTGACCACGAGGAGCCACCAGTGCCCCCTGCTGACTGTGACTGGAACTGCACCAAAAGGGAAAGGTGCCTGAGGCCAAGCAGGCTGTCACTAAGTTTCTGGCTCTGTTAGTTGGTTAATGCCATAGTTGTTGTTATTAGCTTTGTTTTAGATATTAGTAAAGAACTGCTATTCCTATTCCCATATCTTTTCCTGAGAGCCCCTTGATTTCAAAGTTATAATTCAGAGGGAGAGGGGTTACAGTTTTCCATTCCAAGGGAGGCTCCTGCCTTCCTTAGCAGAACCCCGTCTTTCAAATCAAGACAATCCCCTTCCCCCTTTGAACATAGTTTAAAGCCCTCTCAATGAGCTCTGCCAGTTCATGAGCTAAAATCCTTCTGCCCTTAACAGAGAGATGGAGCCCATCCAGTTCCAGAAGGCCAGATGCCATAAAAGTTGCCCCATGATCAAAGAACCCAAAATTCTGCTGATGACACCAACCCTTGAGCCACTTGTTAATAATGTGGGCTCTCCTATTCCTTTCAACATTTTTCTCTGCTACCAAAGGGACTGAGCAGAACACCACCTTTGTTCCTGCCTTATCAACCACTCGACCCAGTGCCCTAAAATCCCTTTTAATTGCCCTGACACTCCTCTTTTCAATCTCATCACTGCCAGCCTGAAGTATTCAGCGGGGGGTAATAATCAGAGGGCCAAATCAGCCCAGGCAGTCTCCTGGTAATATCCGATACCTGGGCCCCAGGGAGGCAGCAGACCTCCCTGTGAGATGGGTTCGGTCAACATATAGGGCCCTCTGTTCCCCTCAGAAGGGAGTCACCCACTACAATTACCCTTCTTTTCTTTTTAATGTTAGAGGTCGTGATCCGTCTGACAGATGAAGCATAATTGGGAGGCTCACTGGGCAGATAATTTTCTTCTATGTGATCTGGCTGACCCTCTAGATTCAAGGCCTCAAACCTATTCTGAAGTGGCACCTGAGTAGGTGATGGGGGTTGGGAGGAATTTTTATTACCCCTTCGAGTAAGGACCCATTCCCACTCCCCTTCATCTACCAGGTGTCCTCCTATTGCCTGACAGTGGGAGACATGGGAGTCTGACTCCTGGTGGGCCTCCCTCAAGGATGGAAGGGCAGAACTCCACCAATCTATTTCCCTTTCACTGTCCCTAATACTCCTCAGTCTTTCAACTTCCTCCCTAAGCTCAGCCACCAGGAAAAGGAGATAATTGACCTGTTCACACCGCAGGCAGGCTTCTTCTGCAACGCCCCCTGGTACCACTGCTAAGCTCAAACATTCCACACAGGAAAAGGTCTGGATGGATACATCCTTTGTGGAGGGTTCTATATGGCTACATATGCTTTTACTAACTGCAGGTTTTGATCGCGTAAAAACCATTACTAACAAAAAGAAAAGAGCCCAAAACCGACCAACCAACAAAAACACAACAAACAACAAACTGAAAAACCCCACTATCAGAAGGAAACCTGCAACCCTGCCTGCTTGCCCTGCCAAACTGCAGGGCAAACTGCCGTGCCACACCCCTGTTTGCCATGCCCACACAGCGCCATGATCCGTCCCCTCTTTGCAACCATGTTGGAGGTTAGGTTTTTTCCTTTTGTTTTTCTTTCTCTTTGGACCTTTCCCCCATTTTGTTGCTAAGGAAAAATAAGGACTGGGTACTTAAGAGAGACAAGAGAAGTTTCCAAGCTCAAAGGAGGCAGACATCTGGCTGCACTTGGAGTTTCTCATGTAAGAGCGGAGATACTGTGAGAATTGTGCTGGAGGAAGGGTTTGGGCACAACTCCTCACTCTTTCTTGCTTACTCAGCATTTGGATGGGAAGGACACTGCAGTCACTGTGGGAAGAATTCACCACCACTGCAGGGTTCTGTCTTCTGCTGCCTTCTACTGTGAGTGGAGCCCTGCTTGTAAGAGTGGCCGTTGCACTGGGACCTTATTAACACCCTACCTCACTAAGCAGAGGACCCTTCACCATCTGCTCGGGTGCCTCAGGGGAAAACCCCAACTTCCCCAAGCCCCTTTCCCCTTGCAGGGAGCCTGCTGTATTCGTGAGCTGGGCTGTTGCTGCCCAGCCCCCGCTGTTTCTTCGTCACTGCTCTAGGTTTTTGCTACACTGTAACTCGCACTGCCTGCCCTGCCTGGATGACCCATGGTTTCAGGTACAGTTGCCAAATTTCTGATACGTCTCATCTACCACTCCGAGACTTTGCTCATCCCTGCCTTCCCAGTTTGCTACTCCAAGGTCCCTGCTACATCTCCTGTTGCTATCCAGAGGGGGCACCGAGATTGGCTGCCCCTGGGGGTTCGTAAAGTTAGTCCCGTTTCCATCCCTTCCGCTGAGCCCATCCGCCATTGTTCATGTGGCAAAAGATGGCCAAATCTCGTGCTACAGTGCCCCCTGCATCCGAGGGGGAGTCATTGCACCTGCCCTGCCTGGCTGGGAACCTGCCAGCACCCCTGCCAGATGTGGTCATAACGACACCAAAGGGGAAATTGCTTAAAGAGCGGGAAGAGACTGTTTATTGGGTTTTCTTTTCTTGTTTGTTGTTGTTACCATTGTTATAGTTTGTTTGCCTTGTTATGCATACACACACTAGTAAATAACTTATTCCTTTTCTCATATCTTTGCCTGAAAGCCCCTTAATTTCAAAATTATAATAATTCAGAGGGAAGGGGGACATATTTTCCATTCCAAGGGAGGCCCTGCCTTCCTTAGCAGACACCTGTCTTTCAAACGAAGACGAACCAGTACATATAGTCTTGTGGGGATTGTGGCAGATGACTGGACCAGAAAATCAAAAGAATTCTGTAGGATTTTGGTTCAAGGCACTATAAGGCTCCACTTGCTATACATTATACCCTGATGGAAAAATAGATTCAAGTTGAAGTTTGGGCATTGCAAGAAACTGAAAGAATCACAGACCAAAATAGCATGATTGTACACCCCCAGTACAAAATACGATGAGGACTGAAATTCTTCTGGATGGTGTCTCTCCCAAAACATTAACCACAGGGAAAATGGAATTGTTTACACCAACAGATTGCATGGTATGACCTATTAATCTAATCTAAATGTGAACATTCATATAATAACCTCTGGCAATGCAGTATAATTCTGTACTCCAACTTCTGTTATTCTACATCCTCTGTTAATATCATATTCTTGAGTTCTTGTTATGGATCAAGTGGGAGCTTCAGATAAGCCCTGCCTTAGGCTTAGATTTTTGGCAGCAGCTTAAATTTAGGTGGCCTGCACCTAAACCCCTCCAGCTCACAAGTTCTAAGGATGGCTGATTTGGTTTATCAGAAAATTAGTTATTTACTGAATATACAGTAGATTAACAGACAAAAGGCTTTAAACAGTTACTTACTACACAGTATAAAACAAAAAGAACTACCAGTAGATTACATAAAACAGTGTACAATATCAACGTACCTATATTATAGCTAGCAAAGAAATAGTATTGATTAGGAGTCAATGGAACTTACCACCAAACTGACAATAGTGTACACAGAGTCCTTTCACTCAGCCCTCAAAGGAGTAACCACAAAGCAGGCATCCACACTTTGGAGAGAGACCCCCACACATTTCCAGGGAATATGCAGAAGATTTCTGCTTTGTGAAAGTTTGGTGTAGCTTTTATAGTTTGTAAAGTGGAATGTCAGAAATTCCAGCTTATCTTTCCACATCTGCTTCCACAGCAAGATGTTTACTGTCAGCTGGGAGTGGCAATCCCATGCTGCTGAAATAACTCACTACAAGACAAGCTGTCCTGATTGAGTTATTTCACCAATTAGCAAACTCATGTGAGGGATGACATGCCCTGACTTATTTCATCAGCTAACAAGCAACAGATAAGCTCTCCTGTGGCGGGGAGAGATGCCCTGCTACATTCCACTCCTTGACTGCAGTCACTCACTTTACCTTATGAAGTGGTAATGCAATTACCTCTTGCCTCCATGCCATAAAAGCATCCACTGTATATGTGTACACCATGGCTAAGTGTTTTGATACACATTGATCTCCTAACCCTTACTATTTCCTTAAGAAGGTGTTATCTTTGTCATTGATTTTGATAAGAAGTACATGCTGTAGCTTTAGTATATGTATTTCCAAAACTTGTGGTATTTTCATGTATTAAATTACGTAACACACACATATATAAAAAGATTACAGGTTAAAAAAAGTTGTAATGACAAGATATAACATTACATCCAGAGTGTTCATGGTAGTTGGGGACAATTCAAACAAGTCACTTTACTTGTGTTGTTACCAGTCTGTGTAGATCAGGATGTTCCCCACCCCTTGAGTCTTAAAATCATAGAAAGATGAAATGTAAATCAGGAACAAGAAAAGTTCATGGAGATAGTCTTTTGGTTGCAGTGACTGGAGTTCAATAGATGATCAGCGACTCCCTTCACTTCCACTCATGCTTCTTATTCCGCTGTTCAGTGAAGTTCAGCATTTCAAATATTCTTGCTCAACGTATTGTTAGACAATTCTATAATAACACAAACAAATATATATGTACTATATAATAGTCTGGTTGTCTCAGGGAAATCAAAGATGTAATGAAACTCAAATTGTTTCTTCCTACTCAGCATATTACTCCAGGCAGGAATTTTATGCCTTACCCTGAGGAGGCAGTAGGGGGTTGTAATGGTTTGCGCTCGCCAAATTTAAGTTTCTCGCCAAATGCCAGCACACTTACCAAAATTTACTTAATTTTGCTGTGAGATAAGGATTAGGAATAGGCAAAGCAGGCTCAAACTTTAAAGAATATAAAGAAAGTTTATTAACAGACCTAAAAAGGGGAAAAAGAATAAGAGCCAGAACAAAACCTTCAGACCACCTCTCCTCCCCCCACCTCTCCATCTCTTTCTCCCTGACAACACAAAAAAACAACACTTGGATCTTCAGTCAGTTTACCACTTCTAAAATAGTCTTTTCTCGGTCCATTTAGGGAGAGAAGTTTCTCTTGCTTATACCATAGACTTCTCCACAAGAAATACAGTTTTTTATGGTTTCAGCCTCACAACCAGCAGCCGCCCAGGAGAAAAATCTGCTTGTTGTGGAAGATCCCTCCCACACTAGTAGCCCTTCCACAGCTACTACGGTGGGTTATGACAGTCCATGGGGTACCCTTTTAAGGATGAGCAGTTCTATTACAGCAGCAAAGAAATCCCCTTCTTCTGTTGCTGGCAACATAAGTCCTCTTTCACCATTCCCCAGGGCGAGGGACTAGGTCACAGCTTCTTTGTCTCTGTTCAAGCTTCTCATCAGTATCATTACTTCAGTATCTACTTACCTCTACACAGGTGCCTTGGTTCACTGGCTGCAGTTAGAACACATCCCCCCTTTAGACCATTGCCTCATATATTACAGCAAATGTTTTAGCTTAGTCCTAACCATGGTTTCACAAAAGAATTTTCAGCTTCATTACTGAAGCACTTCTCATGCTCCTCCCTCTAGGCATCAGGTCTGCTTCCTTCACCGACTTTAGAGTCTCTATGTTGTATTTCTCTAGGTGTCTTCACTATTTCTCTGTGCAGGGGAGGATGGATGTCTAGGTTTCATTTGGACACTGAGAGGGTTAATCTCTCTCTCGGGCCTTGCGATGGTCACGTGGTCTTTGCTGCGCGCTGTTCGAGTGTAGAATTTCATCGTCTGAGCTGGGGGGGGCTTGTCTGCGCTGCCTCAGGATGACTCGCTCAAAGCGGAACAAGGCTGCTGGGCTCAGCGGCAGAGTAGGGTCCGGCTCGGATCGTATGGAGCCAGCCCAGCCCCCGCCCGGACCAGACGGGATCCTGCAGCAAAACAGGGCCCGGCGGGGCTGGCCGAGATCCCGAAGAACTGGTGTGCTCAGCAAAACCAGATTTTAAAAGTCCGTACAGCCAGTTCGGGGCTTCCCATCCTCCTTCCCCCCCCGTGCCGGGCTGTGCCCGGCTCCAGGCTCCTCTCCCATCTCTGGCCAGTCACTCTGCGGCTTCAGACTCCCCCCCCCCCCCCCCATCCTCCATGCCACTCCAGGCTCCGGGGGGGGGGAGGGGGGGGAACGACCTCTTCTCGCTGCAAACAGGAAATCCAAAAGAGAGAGTACCTAGATTCTCTCCTACTTTTATGAGTCCTGGAGGCGGAAACTATAACCTTTCTTTACTACGTAGGTAATTTCCGGGCCTGTTCTCTTCCCTTCTTAACTGGAAACCTCAGTTAAGGTCAACCCATGACAGGGGTATACAAAACTGATTCCATAATCATATGAAAATTTAAGTTATATTCAGGGAGGAATCTTTTCCACTGTTATAAATGCATATTATAGTGTTGGCTTTTTGCAAATAATGAATGCTATGTGTATGATGTTGGTCCTTGTAGAAGTTGCTTTTGGTATAGAAATATAATCATTTTTAAATGCTTTAATGCCTTTTTGTTTTAGCTTAAATGTAGTGGCTAATGTAGCTGTGTTAAAATGTACCTAGCTTAAAATAACTAAACCACCTGCTTAGTTGGATAAGCATGGGTGTAACAGGCTCCTGTCCCAGGATATCTCTATCGACAAAGAACCATCTGACAGGATATCCCTATTGACAAATAACCGTCTGACTGGACATCCCTATCGACAATAACCATCTGCTGGACACCAATGGACAAAAGAAGATATTGGAGTCTCCAAAGAAACTGCGCATGCTCTAAAAAGGCGGACCCAAGGAGGAGCCATGCTAACGAGTACCTGGAAAATGTAAAATAGTTCGGAGAAAAGTTTGAATATGTATACTTGTCTATGAATATGTAACAGGCTGATGCAATAAGAAAAGTATATAAACAGAGTTTCTCACCATGTCAGATGTGCTCTTGGCTCCGTGACAAGGGTTCCCAACGTCACCTGGACGTTGTAACCTTTTACCCTATACCTTGTCCCTTTATTGTCCTTTTATTAAACCTTTGAATTTTAACAGGAGACTGGACCTCGTTTTTAACATCCACCCACTGTGACAAGCAGAGTGAAGACACAGGCATCCAAAAGCAATACTTACAGAAAACTATAAAACATATACAAATGTTAATCAAAACAATTAAAAGCTATTAGATTATCTAGTACCTTAAAAATGCTAATCAAGATTTTTAATGCTATGTAAACAAACTTAAAAATTAGAGTAATCCGTTTTTCTGGGACCCTTTATCGAAAATGTTTATTGTCAAATTTATGCATATTGTTATATCCGACTTTGCAAATTTAGAATAGAATACATATACTAGCCATTAATGTCAGAACTATGATAATTACACCACATTTAAATTTGGAATTCATTAGGTTATCCAATCAAAAATATCTTCCCTTTGATTTTTTGTATTTCATGAAAGATTTTGGTGTTCATTCTAATTTCTACCAAATTAGTCTGTATTCTCAGAGTCTGATCTAAGTATACACAGCAACTGGTGTGGATTGTGATAAACAGACATACTTTGTTTCTCAAATTTAACTGTTTTTGAGATGGATGTCCTTGAGATAAGCAGACATACCCTGTTTCTCAAATTTAACTATTTTTGAAGCAGATATCCCTGAGAGCAGATGTCCAGGAAGCTTTATTGTCCAGGTCACAACTTCCTGGAAAGCACTTGTGTGGTTATCACCTAATATGGATATGTAAAGACTCTTACATACGAAAGTTCCAAAAAGGACTCTCAAAGAAGAAGAGCAGCCTTCAGTAGCGACCACCGGGAGGCAGCAAGAGGCAGCAAAAGACCCCTCGGCCACAGCCCGCGCAGGCGCAGAGTACTTCCCGGCGACGGAACACTCCGAGAAACACACCAGAAACTGTAACAAATAAAATGGAGGCTGAAAGCTTCCCCCGGAGTGCGCTGTTGGTGGAGCAGAGACTCCCCGGTCGCCCAGCGCTGGTTTGCTTGCTATCGCTTGCCAAATTTTTATACTTAATAAAACTTGTCTTTATGAATTCACTAAATTGGCTTCTGGATTTTGTCCGAGTAATTTATAACATGGATAACTGTGCACACACCACCTTTGGATGACAAAAGTAAATGCAAAGCCATTCGATTTTTTTTTTTTTACTGCCTTTGGAAGGCTGGTAACTTCTTGTTGCAAGGCACTGATTACATCATCATGCTTTGTTGATTTATGGAGATTTGGGCTGTCTTTCCTTCCAGAAGGAGCATCACTCTAGCTGGAAGAAGACCATTAGAAAATATGTTTGGTGTCAGAATTCCCATCATTCGAATACTTTCATGAAATGAGTGGGAAACTGAGAACAAATCTAGCAATTGCTGTTGTTTGTGATCAGTGTTACAGCTTGTATTAGCTTTAAGTGTGAATTTCTCTTCCAAGGGTCAAGTATTTGTATTATATTAGAAAGACCCTTAGGAAAAAACAATATTGCTTTCTTTTCTTTTACAACTGTTAGTTGCAAGGTTTTGTTGTGGTGCCTAATGATTTTTGCCTTTTTTCTTTTATATATTCTCTGTATTCTTTACATATATAACTCTGTAGCCTATTATTGCATTTGTAGATAGTTTTCCCAGTACTTTTCCCAGCCCTGATGGGCAGAAAGATAAAGCATATTCCAAAGCCCCTCTCCTATATTGGTTCTTTCTGGGAACCAAGGCCGAAAAACAGCTCTTCGAGACACATTTTCATCAGCAAAGTTCAGTTCCCATCTGAGGGGGGAGGATTTAGAAGGGGCTTGAACCAGGGGAAATTGCATCACCTCATGTATCTAATTGGTGCTTTTTGTCAATTATGCTAATTTTCTAAACTTATAAAACTGTATTCACCCCGGAGGTGGGTGGGCTTTTGTGGACATTTTCCATATCTGCCCCTGGAGGCCTCCAATAAAGATCAACCTTTATATTACCTCCTATACTAATATTATCTCGATAGTGTGTTGTTTCATTTCTGGGGTCTTTATGGCATCAGTTGGAATGGCTGACTAATCCAGGTGTGAACCGCCATACTACAGTATTGAAAACATTGACCTGTAAACATAAAATGTAAATCATATAATAATTGTTATTTTAGAGTTTCTGGTTTTGCTGCTGCTTTCAGCTACAAGCAGATTCATTGGTTACTGTGTTGTCCAGTATGGTTCCTCTGTGTCTGGAGTTGGCTTTTTTTGCTTATAGGAATTCAGGAGTTTCCATCAGTAACCTTCACAGCCATGTAGGTCGTCAACACTCCTTCCCATTTCTGCTTGAGTGGCTCCTTGTTTCATGTCCGCATACACACCCAGTGTTTTGTCTAGTGAGGATATACTTAAACATCCAAGGTTATTAGAGAAACGAAAACAACAGAACTTATGAATCATTCACCAAATTGATGCCAATGTTGTGGTTCTATTTTTATCTTTCTGATTTTTATCAGCTGATCCACACTGTTGTTCCAATGAGTCTGTAAAGCTTTGTCATTTGCATGAGCTTTGACCCATCCTATGTGGATTTGTTGAGACAGCCTGTAACAACCACCATTTTCAATCTTCCTTCTGGCAAACCTCTTTTCCATTCACTTGCCAATCTAACACTTCCCACTGACAACCACTGTGTGGCATCAGCCCTGACATCATAATAACATACACCATTCTTGCTTTCTCCTTTTCTGCCAGCAATACAGCTTTCAAGTCTCCCACCTGTGCACTTCCCATCCCTTCTTCTACTACCTCCACTCGTTTTTCAATGTTGAGTAACTGCTCTGTACTTCCATTTACCATCAATGCATTTGGCTGAGTCATCAGTGAACCAGACATCCTTAACTTCAGAGTCTGAAGTGAACACAGAAGCATCCAGTATAGGACTAGGTTTATATGACTGTTGTAAAGCAAATATATCTGGAGTCACAGTAATCTCTAGCTTTGTAGGCTTTTTTGGTCTTTCAGTGACATTCATTTGATTTTTGATCCCTAAGATATATGCATCATTAATGTGTACAAGGGTCTTGCTATTATAGAAAATCCAGGAACATGATCCTTTTTTTAAAGTTCCCTTCTAGTAGTGGGGGTAGCTATAGTATCTAATTTTGTAATTGGTTCTCAGGAATTTCATCTCCTTAGAGGGATCTTGGTACTTAGCTGAAGGCAGCTAACATGTAAACTGCCATCTATGCAGATCTGTGCAGATGCCTGCAGTGTGGCAGTGAGGTTTGCAATATTTGGGACAGCTGCAGTGAATGGTCCCATATTAGCATTACCCTTTGATAATCAATTGTTAAATGCCAGCTCCTGTCTGCTTTTTTCCACTGGCCAAATAGGAGAATTGAAAACAGAATGCATCCTAAATATGCCTTTTGTTCTAATTTTTTCATTACATTAAAATGGATTTTAGCAGTGTAACGAATAATACTTTCTTCATTAAAGCCAGTTAAACACTTTAAATTTTTATTTTTTTTAAACTTAAGTTTAGTTTTTTGGCTTCTGTAGAAGTAATCAGAGATTTTAAGCTCCAGTGTCAATTACGAATTTCAAAGGTTGTCTTTCTGCTCCTACAGTGAGATAAGTATTGGGGTTATCCTTATCAAAAGTCGACTGAAATGCTGGAATGCATCGTGTGAGGTTCAAAGTTCACCCAGTGCTTAGGTGATTTTTCCCTGCTGTGTTGCAAAGGAATTGGAATCGGGGTTTTTTTTCCTGTGAGAGGTTTGGGTTTAAATTTGCCTCTTCCTGCCCCCCATCTCCCCCCCCCCCATCTGCCTGGAAGGCAGCTCTCGGTATTCCCAAAGGCAAGGCAGTTCTCCATAGTTAATTTCTCTGGTGGTTTATGTTTGACAGGTATCACTAGTTTTTAGGGGGTTTCTGCATTTTAGTACTTGAGCTTCTTCTGTGATATTTCCAGCCCATTTTTCTCACAAGGTTTACTACATAATGTAGGAGATTTCCCCATGTAGAGACTAGTCTCCTTGAGGCTTGTGGATTGTGTAAAACTTCATTATGCATTACATCTCTTTTGATTTTGTCTCATCTCCCCACCAAACAACTTTTTAGCATAGTTGGAGTTCCTCTTAGCAAAGATCTTAATATATTAAGATTCACCTCTGCAGATATTGGAATATCTCCATCTGCACGTTTGTGCTTTGCCAGCAAACAGGTGACTTTTGTAACAGCAGCAGAGATGCCATTAATTGACCGCATAGGCATCGAGGTAGATTCCCCTCTCTCCATAATATTTACTCCTCCTGCCCAATATGCAGTTGTTCTGGTTATTAAATAGGGTTCATCTGGAGGGTCTAGTCCAAGGTGCAAAAGGACATCTGCACCCCAGAACCCAAAACTCTCCACATCATCCAATAATATCCCATTTCCCCCAGAGAGACAAACTCTCCACAGATATTTAGTTCCATATTTTTCTTGAAGGTTTGCCAATTGCAGGGAATCCCAGGGAGAACTCAACCTGGTACTTTTCCTAGGAGCCAATATGTTGCTGAATATAGTCTTGTTTAAGTTTAAAAAGCTATCTAAGAAGATCACACAGAGATCTGTCTCAAGGCTGGACAGTTATGAGTGGCAGGGTGTGTGGGACAGTCCAGGCAAGTACCTAGGATGATGCCTTTTCCTTGATCCTAAAAATTAAGAGCCAGACACAGTTAAGGAATGCAGTAATTAGGCAGATACCTGGACTTCACACAAGAGGACAGCAGACAAAGACTTTGTGCAGAGACTTTACAATGACCTTCACCTTGCAGTGTTCTTATGTAAAGACAAAGACGAGTGTTGAAGGTTGGATTTAGTTCTTTTCCTCAGGAATTTTTTCTCCCATGGGCTGCTAAGACACAAATGACTGAGCTAATTGCCGAGTACTTAAGAGAAACAAAGCACAAGCTAGGGGCTTTTCTCCTTGGCAGGGTGCAGCAGAGTTCCCCCTCATGGAAGCAGGGCTTGACAACGCGAGATTTTGAGAGACTGAAAAGCAAGGGCAGGGGGGAGGTGTTGAAGGTTGGATCTAGTTCTTTTCCTCAGGAATTTTTCTCCCATGGGTTGCTAAGACACAAATGACTGGGTACTTACGAGAAACAAAGCACAAGGCTAGAGCCTTTCTCCTTGGCAGGGTGGGGTAGAATTGCCCCTCATGGAAGCCGGGCCCGACAACTCGAGATTTGGAGAGACTGAAAAGCAAGGGCAGGGGGGAGGTCACGCTCTCTTGCTCGGGACCCTCGGAGCTGGACGGTCGGAGCTGCTGTCTGCTGAACCCACGGCGCCCTGAGAAGCCAGCACGGAGCTGCCGGTCTGTCTGCTGTGAGTCTCTGCCCCCTGCCCCATCCAGAGCCGACCTGCCTGCCAGCAGCCCGCTCTGAGTTTTCTCCGCTACATTGTAGCGGGGTTTTTCCCTGCACTTGGAGACCCCTTACCGTCCCAGCTCCCTGTGTCCGGGGATCCTGCTGTGGCACCGACACCAGCTGCCCCTCCCGAGGGTCTGTGGAACAAAGGCTCTCCTCCATCCCTCCCTGCTTCGGGCAGTCGCCATTTGCCGTGTGCTACCTGAGCTCACGCCGGAGAGCCCCCTGCAGCCACCGAGGAATCACCACACCCAGAGCGCCCCTGCAGCCACCGGGGAATCACCACACCCAGAGCACCCCTGCAGGCTGTGACTGGAACTGCACCAAAGGGAAAAGGGGCCTGAGGCCAAGCAGGCTGCCACTGGATTTCTGGTTCTGTTTGTTGGTCAACGTTATAGTTGTTATTTGTTATCCTTGTTTTAGATATTAGTAAAGAACTGTTATTCCTATTCCCATATCTTTGCCTGAGAGCCTCTTGATTTCAAATTTATAATAATTCGGAGGGAGAGGGGTCACAGTTTCCCATTCCAAGGGAGGCTCCTGCCTTCCTTAACAGACACCTGTCCTTCAAACCAGGACAGATTTTGGCGCCCAACGGTGGGGCACGAGGGCATCAAGGGGAAGAAGGATAACAGTTCTTGAGTAACGCAGTTTTTGTGTGCTGGATATAAGAACCTCATTAGGTTGCACCATGTGGTCTAGCCTATTCCGGTTCGTATGGCAAGTGGTCACAGCTGTTTCTCTCCAATTTGCAGCCCCATATCTAAACATGGGCCCTATAACTAAGGCTACAGTGGCTGTTATACAGTTTGTGTCATGGGTCAATAAGGTGAGGAATTCATGGATTTTCAACTTCCTCTGGAAGGCAGGCATGTGGATTCACAGATACCACACATTAATGACATGTTTTCAGGGTTACTTTAATAATGGTACCTACTGCGAGGAAGTGACACCAAAAGAAATGTTCTCACAACCCTTCACCCAGCTCTTTGAGCCTATCCCGCCAATCTTTGAGGGGTTCAGATCTTCTCTAAATGCGAATGATATCATACAGTGGCTGGTGTTGCTGATAGGCCTGCTCTATTTAGCATTCAGGGATAAGGGGGGTCTGACTTGGATAGCCACTCTGACATCTACCCCAGACAATAGGGATGAGGCCCCAGAACTTGACATGGCCCCAAAGACTAGGGATGCTGCCACAGAAACTGACCTGGACCCAGAAACTAGGGATGCTGCCACAGAACCTGACACGGCCCCAGAGACTAGGGATGCTGCCACAGAACCTGACACGGCCCCAGAGACTAGGGATGCAGCCACAGAACCTGACATGGCCCCAGAAACTAGGGACACCATCCCAGAACCTGACATTGCCACAGACACTAGGGATGTTGCTACAGAGTCTGACCCGGTCCCACAACCCACCTCAGAAACAACCCACCCGGATTGGGTGGGAGTCCTGGTGAAAGAGATACGCGAGATGGGCCAAGTGCTGAAGGAATACACTTGCCCAGCTG
>JAVTVJ010002128.1:0-124149 GCA_034509425.1 Eopsaltria australis
TGTCTTAGGTTACAATGGTATGTATTCTATCACCATCTTCGTGGGATGTTGGGGGCCAGGCGTGGCAGTGTTCCTGATGGCCGCAGAACGGTTTGCTAATGGGCCAGTCGTTGGGGCCAGATGGGCACTTCACTCACCCCAAACATTGCAGATAGTGGCTCATCATCCCATTGTGAGATGCCCCGCCCAGGGGGAGGAACCAATGTATCCCGATCTGCATATAAACTGAGATTTGAAGCACTATAGGCAGCCTTTTCCACGGGATTCCCAGAGGAAGACCGGACCCTTCTACACCACCACTGGACCTTCAGAGGAGAACTACACCTTTCTCAGGATCATTGCTTCAACAGAACCGCATCTATCACTCCCAGAGGACTGCAACCACCTTCTAAGTGGACTACTACCAACACCCTGACCGACAGGGTGTCAGGTTGTATTCTGATTCTGTCCGTGGTTTTTTTTTGGTTTTTTTTTTGTATTACTACATTTTTCCTATTAAATTGTAGTTCTGACTTTGAGCCTCTCACTGATTTGCTTTCAAACTACCACATTTTTTGGCACCCAATGTGAGGCACAACCCTGAGGAATGTCAGAATTACAATTTTGTGTTCTAGAAGCCACCTATTCACCATGGTACTCAACATACTTACATGTGTCCTGTACCTTGCTCTATATATATTTCCACAGACAGGGAACTACCTGCCTGTGGTAATGCTCCTGTGTAGGCTGGGGTATCGTACAAAAATTGCTCTATTGGTTTACTATGACTATTGCATGATAACCTCCGAGGCAATGAACACCATTCGGAATATATACTCAATTTTGTTTGCTTGTCCTGGTATGGGCTGTTACATCTGGGGCCTCCTCAACAATCACACCCAGCCCCTAGGGGAAGGAGTAGAGAATGCTTTCTTTCAGCCTTTCAGACCTGACACAACAGTTTTTGAAAATATTGAGTTCCCTTTGGATGTCAAAGATGGTATAATCTTGCTGTTAGTTCTGCTTTGTCTTCTTTGTACAGCCTGCACTGTGTACACCATGCTTAGAGTCAGAACAATGCTCGATGCAGCACAGTATCCTCAGGATGAGGACAAGAAAAGCAGCAGAACAACAGGCACCGTATCTAAACAAACTGTCATGGAGGAAAAAGAGACTGAAAGAAACGACAGAGTCTCCACACAAGCCATCACCAAGCCAGAACAGCCTAAGCCAGTAGCAGTTGCCCCCCTTCAAAAAAAGAAAACCAGGAGCAAATCAGCCCGCACAGCGACCGATGAGGAGGAGGCTGGACCTTCGCACCAAGCAGAAGAGATGGAGCCAGAGATCATCACTCGCTCTTTATCCCTGGGTGAGCTGCGTGACCTACAGAGGGAGTTCACCCGCCAGACAAATGAATCCATCCTGACCTGGCTTCTTCGCATATGGGACGCTGCAGCCAATGACACCATGCTAGATGGAAGTGAGGCCAGGCAACTTGGATCCCTGACCCAGGATATGGTCATTGACCAGGGGATTGGGAAAACCCAAGAAACTCTCAGCCTCTGGCGGCGACTGCTGGCAAGCGTAAAAGACAGATACCTTTGTAAAGAAGACCTCCAGGTGCACTAAGGAAAATGGAGCACAATGGAACAAGGTATCCGATGCCTGAGAGAATTGGCCGTGCTGGAGATCATTTTCTCAGAAGATGAGAGATTCCCTAAGAACCCAGATGATGTCCAATGCACGTCACAGATGTGGTTGAGATTCGCACGGCTCGGACCACAGATATACTCCCATTACCTAGCAACACTGCAATAGAGGGAAGGAGTGGACAAGGTGGGAGTACTGGCCAACAAACTAAGAATTTATGAGGACACTGTCACTGCCCCATTTCGCACCCATGTCTCATCTGTGGAAACACAGCTGGCTGAGCACGTCCGGAACTTGGAAGAGAAACTCAGAAAGGAGCTGAAGCAAGAAATTCACCACATCTTGCCAGAACCAACAAGGGTCTCTGCTATTAAGAGCCAACATTCCCCAGCCAGAGAAAGAAGATACACTCCACAAGGTAACCTCTGGTTTTTCCTTCAGGAGCATGGAGAAGACATGAGAAAGTGGGACAGAAAACCCACCTCTTCCTTAGCAGCCCGAGTACGTGAACTGAAAAGAAGAACAACTACCACAAGGAGCCCACCTAGAGTCAACGCCGCTCTGGTCTCTTGTGGACAGAACTCAGAACAGTATAGAAATGATGATATAACCGATCCTCTTGAAGGGACCTCAAGAACATATTTACAGGAAGAGAGCAACGTGTACCACGATCAGGAATAGAGGGGCCCTGCCTCTAGCCAGGTGGAGGAAAGGGACAACCGGATCTATTGGACTGTGTGGATCCGATGGCCTGGCACATCTGACCCACAAAGATACACGGCTTTGGTTGACACAGGCGCTCAATGTACCCTGATGCCATTCAGGTACGTGGGAACAGAATCTATTTCTATTTCTGGGGTGACAGGAGGATCCCAGCAGCTGACTGCATTGGAAGCTGAAGTGAGTTTAACTGGGAATGAGTGGCAGAAACACCCCATCGTGACCGGCCCAGAGGCCCCATGCATCCTGGGCATAGACTATCTTAGAAATGGGTATTTCAAAGACCCAAAAGGACATCGTTGGGCTTTCGGGATAGCCGCTGTAGAAACAGAAGACATCCAACAGCTAAATACCTTGCCTGGTCTCTCAGACGACCCCTCTGCTGTGGGACTGCTAGAAGTTGAAGAACAGCAGGTACCAATCGCCACAGCGACAGTGCACCGACAACAGTACCGCACAGACAGAGACTCTATGGTTCCCATCCACGAGATAATTCGTAAACTGGAGAGCCAAGAGGTGGTCAGCAAAGCTCATTCACCCTTTAACAGCCCTATATGGCCAGTGCGTAAATCCAGTGGAGAATGGAGACTGACAGTGGATTATCGTGGCCTGAATGAGGTCACACCACCACTGAGTGCTGCTGTGCCAGACATGTTGGAACTTCAGTACGAACTGGAATCCAAGGCAGCAAAGTGGTACGTGACCATCGATATTGCCAATGCCTTTTTTCCGTTCCTCTGGCAGCAGAGTGCAGGCCTCAATTTGCTTTCACCTGGAGGGGCGTGCAATACACCTGGAACAGACTCCCTCAGGGGTGGAAGCACAGCCCCACCATCTGCCATGGCCTGATCGAGGCTGCACTAGAAAAGGGTGAGGCTCCAGAACATTTGCAGTACATCGACGACATTATCGTATGGGGGAACACAGCAGAGGAAGTCTTTGAGAAAGGAAAGAAGATCATCCAGATTTTCCTAAGAGCTGGTTTTGCCATCAAGCGAAGTAAAGTTAAGGGACCCGCTCAAGAAATCCAGTTTTTAGGAATCAAGTAGCAAGATGGACATCGCCAGATCCCAACAGAAGTAGTCAACAAGATCACTGCTATGTCCCCACCTACAAACAAGAAGGAAACCCAGGCTTTTCTAGGAGCTGTCAGGTTTTGGAGAATGCATATCCCAGAATACAGCACAATTGTAAGCCCTCTTTACCTCGTGACACGAAAAAGAAATGATTTCCAGTGGGGTCCTGAGCAACAACAAGCATTTGAACAAATTAAGCAGGAGACTGCCCATGCAGTAGCCCTTGAGCCAGTCAGAACAGGACAAGATGTGAAAAATGTGCTCTACACTGCGGCCGGGGAGAATGGTCCATCCTGGAGCCTGTGGCAGAAGGGACCTGAAGAGGCTCGAGAACGACCACTTGGGTTCTGGAGTCGGGGATACAAAGGATCTGAGACCAGCTATACCCCAACCGAAAAAGAGATTCTTGTGGCTTATGAAAGAGTTCGAGCTACCTCGGAAGTAATTGGCACCGAAGCACAGCTGCTTCTGGCACCCCGACTACCAGTGCTGGGTTGGATGTTCAAGGGAAGGGTTCCTTCCACACATCATGCCACCGACGCCACATGGAGCAAGTGGATTGCGCTGATCACACAGCGAGCCCGGATAGGAAACCCTAATCGCCCTGGGATTCTGGAAATTATAACAAACTGGCCTGAAGGTGAGACTTTTAGATTATCTTCTGAAGAAGAGGAGGGGCAAGTGACACATGCTGAGGAAGCCCCACCATATAACGAGCTACCGGAGAGTGAAAGACGATATGCCCTCTTCACTGATGGTTCCTGCCGAATTGTGGGTGCTAACCGGAAGTGGAAAGCTGCTGTATGGAGCCCCACACGATGAGTTGCACAAGCTACTGAGGGAGAAGGTGGATCGAGTCAGGTCGCAGAGCTCAGAGCCGTCCAGCTGGCTTTGGATATTGCTGAGCGAGAGAAGTGGCCTCGGCTCTATCTCTACACTGACTCCTGGATGGTAGCTAACGCTTTGTGGGGTTGGTTGAATCGCTGGAGAAAGGCCAACTGGCAGCGCAGAGGGAAACCCATCTGGGCCGCTGAGATTTGGCAGGATATCGCTACCCGTGTAGAGAGGCTGACTGTGAAGGTTCGACATGTGGATGCACATGTACCCAAGAGTCGGGCCAATGAAGAGCATCGTAACAACGAGCAGGTGGACCGAGCTGCCAAACTGAGAGTATCACAGGTGGATCTGGACTGGCAGCACAAGGGAGAATTATTTCTAGCTCGTTGGGCCCATGATACCTCTGGTCATCAGGGACGAGATGCAACGTACCGATGGGCTCGTGACCGAGGGGTGGACTTGACCATGGACAGCATCTCACAGGTCATCCATGGCTGTGAGACCTGCGCTATGATCAAGCAGGCCAAGCGGGTGAAGCCTCTGTGGTACGGTGGACGATGGTTGAAGTATAGGTATGGGGAAGCCTGGCAAATTGACTACATCACCCTTCCCCAAACCCGCCAAGGCAAGCGCTACATGCTGACCATGGTGGAAGCAACCACTGGATGGTTGGAGACCTACGCTGTGCCTCATGCTACTGCCTGAAACACCATCTTAGGCCTGGAAAAGCAAGTCTTGTGGAGACATGGCACCCCTGAGAGAATTGAGTCGGACAATGGGACCCATTTCAAGAATGGCCTTATAAACAGCTGGGCCAGAGAACATGGCATCAAGTGGATATATCATATCCCTTATCATGCACCAGCTGCCGGGAAAGTTGAACGGTGCAACGGACTGCTTAAGACCACCCTGAAGGCACTTGGCAGGGGGACCTTCAAAAATTGGGAAGTGAACTTAGCAAAGGCCACCTTGATGGTCAACACACGAGGCTCCATCAATTGAGCTGGTCCTGCCCAGTCTGAACCCTTGCACACAGTGGACGGAAACAAAGTCCCTGTAGTACACATGAGAGGTATTTTAGGAAAGACTGTTTGGATTAGTCCCACCTCAGACAAAGGCAAACCTATCCGCGGGGTTGTTTTTGCTCAAGGACCTGGTTACACTTGGTGGGTAATGCAGAAAGATGGGGAAACCCATTGTGTACCACAAGGAAACTTAATTTTAAGTGAGAACTGTGTGTAAAGTTTCATTGTATATGTATATGTATGTATAAAGGGGAGTACTGGTTCGGGTATCACATAGATGGTGATAGAATAAGGGGTGGATAATGTCTTAGGTTACAATGGTATCTATTCTATCACCATCTTCACGGGATGCTGGGGGCCGGGCGTGGCAGTGTTCCTGATGGCTGCAGAATGGTTTGCTAATAGGCCAGTCGTTGGGGCCGGATGGGCACTTCACTCACCCCAAACATTGCAGATAGTGGCTCATCATCCCATTGTGAGATGCCCCGCCCAGGGGGAGGAACCAATGTATCCCGATCTGCATATAAACTGAGATTTGAAGCACTATAGGCAGCCTTTTCCACGGGATTCCCAGAGGAAGACCGGACCCTTCTACACCACCACTGGACCTTCAGAGGAGAACTACACCTTTCTCAGGATCATTGCTTCAACAGAATCGCATCTATCACTCCCAGAGGACTGCAACCACCTTCTAAGTGGACTACTACCAACACCCTGACCGACAGGGTGTCAGGTTGTATTCTGACTCTGTCAGTGGTTTTTTTTTGGTTTTTTTTGTATTACTACATTTTTCCTATTAAATTGTAGTTCTGACTTTGAGCCTCTCACTGATTTGCTTTCAAACCACCACACCCTCCTAAAAAGAAATAGAAGAATATGAAAAAAAAGGAGGAAAGTGAGAAGAACTTAAATGGAAATTACCTGATGGAAAAGAATTATTATCTAAAGATTATACCAGGAAGGTTTTACAGAGACTTCATCAACAGAAAACCTGGAAAGAAGTCTCTCTGTCGTGGTTTTAGTTTGCTTATTCAGGTTTGTGGTTAAATGCCAGCACACTTACCTAAATTTACTTGATTGCTTGTTGTGAGATAAGGATTAGGAGTAGGCAAAGCAGGCTCAAACTTTATAAAGTACAAAGAAGTTTTATTAATATATCTAAGACAAAGGGAAAAAAGAAAAAAAAAACTCAAGAAAAAAAAAACCAGAACAAACTCCCCAGACCACCCTTCCTTCCCCACATCTCCATTTCATTCTCTCTGACAACATACAAAAGACAACACTTTGACTTCCAGTCAGTTTACCACCTCAGAAACAGCTCTTGTTCTAGTTCATTCAGAGAGAGAAGTTTCTTTTGCTTACACCATGGATCTTCTGTAAGAAAAATACAGTTTTTATGGGTCTTCTGCCTCACCATTAACCGCCGCCCGGAGTAAAGTCTAGCTTAATGGTGGATCTCTCCCACACCAGTAGCCTTCCCACAGCCACTATGGTGGGTTATGAACAGCCCACAGGGTACCTGTTTTAAGGATGCCCAGTTCAATTGCAGCAACAAAGAAAATCCTTTCTTCTGTGCTCAGCAACACAGGTTCTCTTGACAACTCAGGTTTTCTAGCATTCTCCCCGGGACCAGGGCTCTGGATCACAGCCTCTCCTCTCTCTTGGTTCTAGTTTCTCATCAGGCTGTACTTTTTCAACACTTACTTGTCTGTACTTAGGTATTTCAGTTCATTGGCTGCAATAAGAACCTCACATCCCCCTTTAGACTATATCTTCATATATTACAGAGAATCTATTAGCTCAGTCCCCAACCATGGTTCTCCAAAAGAGTTTTCAGCTTCACTCTTGAAGCAACTTCCCATGCACCCCCTTTTTAGTATCAGTTCTGCTTTCCTCACTGACTGTAAAGTCTCTGCGCTGCACTATGTAGATGTCCTCACTCGTTCCTCTCTCTGCGAGGAAGGATGGGTGTCTGTGAGTTTAGTCCAAGTATGGAGAGAGTTAATCTCTGTCTCTCTCTCTCCGGCAGTGTGAGGATCACATGCTCTTTGCCGGGCTGCTTGAACAGGTCCGAGTTGAATGCCAGACGCTCTCAGAGTCTCTGCTTGGCTCTGCCAAGCTGGCTCGGCCTGGTGGGGCCATCTAGGCCTGGGGTGACAGGGCAGGGCCTGGCCCGAGCTGGATGGAGTCCGGCCTGGTCCTTGCCTGGCCCGGAGCAGGGGCCTGGCTCTCCCTCTCGTGTAGCTGGCACACCGGCTGAGCTGTATCTGCTGAAGATTCCAACCGTTCCTCCCCCATGCCTGCCCGGCTGCAGCGGCACGGCTGCCGTAAAACCTCCCTTCCCCCCCCCATCCCTCCTTCGGAAGGAGGTAGGGGGGGGCCTTACCAGTGAGAGAAGCAGGAGCTGCTCCTCTCTACACAGCAGCAGCAGGTCAGGAAGAGCGTCAGAAAGTCTCTGCTTATATATGGTTTTTTCCTTGAAGGCGGACCAACTTTTTAATTGGTTTACCTACCTATCAATTCTTAAAACTACCTGATTATTGGCTCTCTCTCTCTCGCAGGAAGGAAGTTGTATTTCTTCCTGCATTCCTGCAGCCCAGATCACTTCCTAGATTTTGACCCCTCTGGCCTAACCCAGGACACTCTCTAACACCTCACTGGGAAGGTCCTTTCCTTGTACTTCTAACCACAGACACAGCAATACGAACGGCTGAGAAGGGTTGGACACACTTCTCAAGTAAAGAAGATTAAACGTCAGGAGGGGTCACCTGAATGGAAAGTGACTTCTCCAGGAAGCTGGAAGATAAAACTGCACCAACATACTGAATGACTGAAGGAGATAAGTTGTTTGGTACCAGGGTGCGAATGTTATCCATTTGTTCACTTTAAGTATAGTTATTGTCAAGAAATTTGGGTTACACATTGTAAGAGGGGATACAAACCAAAAGAACTTTGTACAAGGTGCTTGGAGAAGGAATACGCTTTAACCACCCATACCTTAGTAGTCGCTACTAGCACGGGCATATTAGAATTAGACTCTCCAAAGTGGTATCACTTGTTCAAAAAGGGAGTGAGGGGTAAATTAGATTCAAAGGCACGGGCCCTAGCAATCGAGTGCTGATGCAGTTGAACTATCAAGGTGGGACATATTTAAAAGGAGGTATGCGGCTCGTTCCAATTATGGGTCCCCTGAAGAATACCCCTGCTGCCAAGAAGATAGACTCCCTCGCCACGGGTGGCAACCCTGTGGGCGTAGGCAGACGCAGAGGAGTACGCCTGTGGGGAATCCTGATGGTCTTGAGTCTAATAATGGACAAGACGGCCAGCCTACTCCCTAAGAATCACCTCAGTGTTGAGAAGCAGAGCCCAGCCCAAAACTGTGGGCAGCGCTTTAAGACCACCCTAACCGAACAGGTGGCTATAGAGACCATCACATACCAGACCCACTATGACTGCAAAAGTGGCAGTGAGAAGGGAAAGTGCATACATAATGGCACTCAATATAAAATGTGTCAATTAGAAGGAGAAATAATCTGCTATGACCCGAAAACAATTCCTAATGAGTGGGGGTTAGAGGCACGGTCCATGAAGAAATATAAGAAAGTATTAACTCAGGTATTATACAAATGAGCAGTTGAGCCTGTGATACCCACCTGTGACAAATGTAATTGTTCTGTATGGATTGGAAAGAATATAGAAACAATGTTTTTGGAATATTCCCAAGCCAGTACAACCTCCTATGATCGCAGCCAATTAAGAATGTGCACTATGAGTGGAAAACATGCTGGGTTGAGAAAATACAAAATATGACAAAAGATTTTCTGTCAGTAATGAAGGCTTAATGACTAATTATCTCAACGATAATGATGAATGAATTTGCTTACAATATAACAGAATTTTTTGTTTTCCAAGAGACGAGAAAAAGGAAAATCCAGAGACTAGGATGAAACAAATTGCTCAAGAATTAAAAGAAACCGGAGTCAGAAGCAAAGAGAAATGTAATTGTTAAGTCTTATAAATGTAGAAGAATGAAATTGAAATTGTGTAATAAGCAAACCTAATCAAACTTACCATAAAAGCACAAATTAATATTTTAATATAAAAGGGGAGGGATTGTAGTATATGTTGCAAAATAATTTGTGCTAAAATTTAAGATTACAGCATTTTACTGCTGTTGAGAGAAAGCACAAATACCGGAAGCAAGTGACCGTCAAAATTGTGCATTTCAAGAGATTTCTGTCTGAATAAACCCTAGCAAGATGCATTCAATGTACATTCCACAGATAAACATTTCGTGGGATTTCCTCATCTGGCAGAGCTCCAGGATATGTGTATATACTAATATATGACTCCAGGATGTGTATTCCAAGTGTGCATATGCAATAAATAATATACGTCGCCAGAAAACTCATTCCAACAGCAAAAATCGACTACTGATTTCAGGAACTGTCATCAGACGTGGCGGAAAGACAGGAAAAAACTACATTGTTGTATTGAAAAGATAAAATTAACAAAGAAGAAAAAAGGTATAAAAATACACCTCATGGAAACCACAGCGGGGAACTGGCGAGATTCGAACCGACAGGGTTTCGGACTCAGTTCACCCCAACGCCGATTGCTTGGCTCGGCGTTTTGGTTTTTTTTTTGCTTTGTGGCTCTTTTTCAAATTTTATACTTTGATTTTTTAATAAATTTTCTTTAATCATAAAATTGGCTGATTCGTTTATAACAGTAGATTTGTCTGTTCTCAAGTTCTACTAATTACAAGAATTGTATAGATTTCTGCAGTGCTGAAAAGTTGATCTTGTCCAGGTTCCGCAATTGGGGAATGGCTTGCAGTGCTTCTCTCTCTATTGGTCATGTGATCTCCGCTGGCACTGCACAAGTCGTGCCAGCAGCTGGCTCCACTCCGGGCCTTTTCTTCATGCGGGATGACGAAAAAAGAAAAGCTGCTGCCACTGCATTTATCTTTCTGTTCGCAGCATGACTGGTTAAAAGCAGCTATGTTGCGGTGGCTGAGTCCACATTCTCCCTATGTTTTTTTAAATGGTCTCTCCCCACAGCACTGTGCCGAAAAGCTCCCCTTTCCTCGGTACCCTATTAGCCCTGGGTCTTCTCTTCTCTTCTCTTCTCTTCTCTTCTCTTCTCTTCTCTTCTCTTCTCTTCTCTTCTCTTCTCTTCTCTTCTCTTCCTCTTCTCTTCCTCTTCTCTCCCCTCCCCTCCCCCATTGGCCCCTGTGATGTCACTCAACCTTGTCTCCACCCCCTATCCCTCAGATTATTGGTTATTGGTGCTCTGCTCGCCCCTCATACTCCTCTGTAAAACCAAGCGATTTCCTTTGTTCCTCGGTTCTTTTGCCTCTGCCCCCGCTTCAAGGGTATTTGTTCTTGGTCCGTGGTGCGAACCTCAATGAACTCCTTGGAATTGCATGCAAAAGACCCCTCCCACCTCTTCATCTTCGGGGACGCTCCAGACTGTGTGAATGGCTGCCTGCGTCTATCTACAGGGTTGGACTGTGTGTTTGCGTAGGTGCTACCGAGGCACCGCCAGAGTGACTCCACGAGGGACGCTTTGGGAAAGACGTGGCATCGGTCCAGCGCCCCCACACACTGCATCACAGCTAAGTAAAGTCTATTGCAAACCATGCTGAGACAACCGCGGCCACGCCCGAACCGAGATGGCGGTGGGGCCAGTCCTGGATCTGGTCCTCACTGCATAGGTGCTTGGGGCACTGAGATGGCCCCCAGCAGCCATGGCTCAGCAGCTGCACTGGGACAGGGTCCAGCGGCCCTCTCTGGAAAAGGGCCCTGGCCACTGGGAAGGGGCCCTGGTCGGGACCCCGTCCGGGAGGGGAGGGGGCTGCCTGCCCCCCCCCCCCCACTCTTCTGTAGAGAACAGGGAGCAAGAGAACTTCTCGCGTGTTTTTCATTGTTAAATATGTTATAGAGGCGTTTCCAGCTTTTCTAATTGGCTTAGCAGTTTGCCAATTCTCAGAGCTAGCCAGCTATTGGTTTTGCCAGGCATGGAGGAAGTTGCTAGCAGCTCCTTACAAAGAATCACTTATGTGGCTGTTTTTTTCCCTCCTCACCAAAAATCAATACTGTTCAAAACCAGCACATATCTGAAGTGAGTATTTCACTTACCCTTGAGGGGAGTTTTTCACTGGCAACCTGCACTGACTCTTTATGTCTGGGTGCGTACATGTGCACATATCCTATAGCAAATCTGCGAGAAATGATACTTTCTTAGATGTTTAAGTGCCTTAGATATCAATGTAAGTCAGGCCTGTAAGTAAGGTTAAGTCATAAGTTATAAACTAACTTGAATGCTGCTAAATTGCTAAGCTTAACTTCAAAGTTATAAGTTAGGTTAAATGCTGTTAAGTGTTATTCCTCTGTTAAATTAAGATTAAGTTATAAGTTAAGTTAGGTATTGTCTTAGGTTACAATGTAAGATGTAACCAAAAGGTATGCATTCTATTGCCATCTATGTAAGCTGTTAAGATAAGTGAGGCAGTGTTCTTTATCCTCTCTATGACTCATCCATGATAACTCCCTCTGGGGGGCTATCCCTGTTTATGCGCTATCAAGGCCCCGCTGCATGACTCATAAAATTACATCATCCCATTGTGAGATGCTCCACCCAGGGGGAGGAACCAAGCATTCCTACCTGGATATAATCTGAGGTTTTGGAACACTAGGGCATCCTTACATACTAGATTCCCAGAGGACAACAGCTCCATAACCACCACTGGACCTTCAGAGGAAGATCAGACCCTTCTACAGGATCACAGCTTCAACAGAACCACATCTATCACTTCAGGAGGACTGCAGCCACCATTTAATCAGATGGCTACCATCACCCTGACCAACAGGGCATCAGGTTGTATCCTGACTGTCAGTTTAAGCCAGTGTTTCTGTACTATTGCCTTTATCTTAATTTTCCTATTAAATTGTAATTCTGACTTATCTCCCACTGGTTTGCTTTCAAAGTAGTAGAAGTAGAAGTCAAATGTTCCTTTGTTAAATTGTTAGGTTTAAGGTATAAGTTAAGTTAAAGTACTGTTGAGTGCTGTTGAGCTTTTAGGCCATATTCCTTTTTATCCTTGCCCTCACTATCCTTTTGTCAAACCACTACACACACGCACCTAAACACCCCTACATACACCCCCCCCCCCCCCCCCCCCCCCAACCTTAGGTAGTTCTCAGTTCATTTCTTTTTTGATTGACTGGATTTTGTTTGATTTTGTTATTGCTTGGTTTTCCTTGGTGTGCCTTAACTGTCCTGTAAGTAGTAGAGTGAATCTTGCCAACAAACTTCATCATACTGTTGCTTAATATTAAATCTGGTTTTTGCTGATACCGTTGCTGGTGATTTTTTAAGTGATCTCAAACACTTGTTTGCAACAACACTACATTCATTTCAGCCTGGGGATCACGTATACATAAAGACCTTGAAATCTGAACCATTTTGTGAGCAGTGGAAAGGACCTTATCTAGTTCTGTTGACTACAAGAATGGTAGTAAAGGTAAAAGGACTTAACTCCTGGATTCACTGCACCCGAAATAAGAAGGCTCTCTACTCAGTGTGAACAGTGGAAAGCACCAAACCCCTGTGGCTGAAAATCTCAAAAACATCTGTGAGTAGTGAAATGTACAGACTAATGTTTATGGAAATATTTTTGTCTTTAGTGGGGGAGGGGTTGAAGAAAATTTAGTATTAACTTTAATTCAAGGGTTTGGTAAGATGTGTGATTGGTCCATGATTACAGCCTGCCTCCCTATCCCCAGTTCAGCAGGGGAATCTATTCCTTGGGGAATTATCCCTATAGATCTGTCAGTTCAAGATGATAACCTGACTAATGTGATAGCAAAGGTAAATATGACCTACTATTTGGATGAGAAGGAAATGGTGTTCCTGAGGATCCAATAGCTTGGAGGCCAGGAGATAATAGAACTATTTTTGGGGAAAAAGGAGGTAAGGACTGCCCAACAGAGTCCCATAGTCTCAACCAACATTTTCTGGATTTCACCTAAGCAGCCTCAGAAGGCCAGGCAGACAGGTTATTGGATTTATATGCTACTAAAAATCACACCCGAAATGTTTCAAGCTTGCCGGTGTGTCAAACTCTGGACAAAGCCCTTAGAAGGACAATGGAAATACTGGGGGAAGGTAAAGTGGTGTCTGGATTGGGGAATCACACCTATGTATAACCTAAATAAGAGGCAATGGAGGTGTGGAGAAAAACAAAACAATGAAAGTTGGTCTTGCACCATAAGCTGGATGGCCAAATTAGTTCTAAATTGCAGTAACCAACCTTTGAATTGTGTTAAATCTCTGGAAGTTCCTTCCCCCGGTTACAGTCTGGGCTACTTCAGAGGGATATTGGACCACCCGACTCCTGCTTGGACCAACTACCTGGCAAGTTACCTTAGGGTTATTACCTTATGCTCAACTTGGAGAAGAAGCCCCCCATAAAAGCCCAATATTGGAGTAAGGTAAAATGAGACACTGAGGATGAATGGACAGGGCCTTCAGCTTCCACACAGTTTGAATGGCCTTTACAGAGTTTTCTCTTACCAGGAGCCATGGCTCCAGGGAACAGAATTTTGTTAGAAAATCTAACTTTGCAAGTAAGGAAACTATCCAAAGCCACAGAAAGGGGATTTCAAATTATAAGTAGGCAAATACAGGCAGATAATAAATTGACATTAAAAAACAGGCTGGCCAAAGAAAAAGGGTTTGTGGGTATTTAAAATTGGATAGAGAACATCATTGTGTACACAGCCCAAATGTAACAGATCTCCAAAAACAACTTGACAAAATGTGGCAGGTTGCTGAGGCTATCAATGCTATCAAAACAGCCTCTGAAACTTAATTGGTTCAATAAAATTCTTCAAGGAATAGGGGGATGATCCCTGAGGGGATGGCTGGCTGAAATACTGGAAATCATCATAATTATAGTTGTAATTGTAGTAATCATCAGTCTTGCTATTGGTTGTGTTTGCAAAATGATCAATTGTAACCTTGTGGGAATGTATGCGACTATAGATAGACATTGGGTTGAAACTTATCAAAAGGCCTTAAGGAATTTGAGAAGTTTCAAAGGAGGGAATTGATGCCAAAAAAGGTTGATTCAATTTCTACTGTGACTGTGAACTTTTAGCAGAGAAGACAATGTGTCTGCGGACCTTTAGCAGAGAAGCAAGGCATGCAGAAATTGCTCTCCAAGCAAGGACTAGAAGATAAAGAGGAGACATCTGGCTCAGGAATGCAGCTACAGCCAAAACAAGGACTGAGTTTGGGAACTTGTAGAACATGGGAAGGGGTTTTATGCCAATAGGCAAATAATAATATGCATGTAGTGATGGTATATTAGCAACACACTTGTAGAAATCGGGGGCATGTCGGGAGGAGATATCCCCCATGCCCTTCCCAGGCCCTTCCCAGGCACCCTCTTTAACACAGAAAAATTGGTGTTAAGGAGTTTTATTCAACCATTTTCAGTAATTTGGTGACAATGGCAAAACACCCTTTCAGGAGAATCTGGATTATCTCCCATTTCTCAAAAACTTCCTCTGCCATGTTCCCCCATACGATGATGTCATTGACGTACTATAGATGTTCTGGAGTTTCACCCTTTTCCAGTGCAGCCTGGATCAGTCCATGGCAAATGGTGTGACTGTTTCCACCCCTGGTGTAATCTTTTCCAGGTGTATTGCATGCCCCTCCAGGTGAATGTGAACTGTGGCCTGCACTCTGCTGCTAAAGGGATAGAGAAAAAAGCATTAGCAATGTCAATAGTGGCATACCATTTTAGTGCCTTGAACTCCAGTTCATACTGAAGTTCCAGCATGTCTGGCACAGCAGCACTCAGGGATAGTGTGATTTGATTCAGGCCACTATAGTCCACTGTCAGTCCCACTCTCCATTAGACTTATGGACAGGCTATATAGGGCTATTGAAGAGTGAGCAAGTCTTGCTGACCACTCCCTGGCTCTCCAGCTCACAAATCATCTTATGGATGGGAATCAGGGAGTCTCAGTTTGTGTGGTATTGCCAATGATGCACTGTTGTGGTGGCGATCGGTACCTGTTATTCTTCCACCCTCAGGAGTCGTACTGCAGAAGGGTCATCAGAGAGACCAGGTGAGGTTTTCAAAAGTCTAATGTCTTATGTCTCCACAGCAGCTATCTCAAAAGCCCACCTGAGTCCTTTTGGGTCTTTGAAATAACCACTCCAGAGGAAATCTATGCCATGGATACACAGGGTCTCTGGACCGGTCACAGTAGGGTGTTTCTTCTACTCCTTGCCAGTCATACTCACCTCAGGTACCAGCAGAGTAAACTGTTGAGACCCCTCTGTTACCCCAGTGAAAGAAAAAGGTTCTGCCCCCACATGTCCCAATGGTATCAGTGTCGCAGTCGGACACGAAAGAAACACGCAAATTTCAGCAGCAGTTCAGAACCACCAGGCAGGACCAGAAAAAGAAGACCTGCCTTTCTTTATTCTCTCAATTTTATATCTTTCTTAAGACAATCGTGGATTGGTCAATGAGGTTATCACCTCTACAATTCCACAGGATAATGACACAGTCTATCATCTTTCTCCGCCTTAGGAGAAAGGAACGAAAACAATCTAGAAGTTCAAAACAATCCAGGCCGGTTACGAAAACAAGGACTATGTTTATAGAAAATGCATGAGAAATTCTACTACCGAAGTAAAAACATAGAACGCTGCAAAAACCAGGGCGACATCAGAGTACACTGCATTCCAGTGTCAAGAAAAGCCTTGTATTTTTGTGGTTCTGATGTGCCAGGCAGTCAGATCCACACAGTCCTATAGACTTGTTTTTCCGTGGCCTCTTCCTGACTAGAGGCAGGGCCACTCTAGTTCTGGCTTTTGTTCCCTCCCTGGACATACAATCTGGAAGTCACTTCAAGGGGATCTGACATGTCATCCTCCCCTCTGTTATGCTTAGGAACTCGGTCATGAGAAACGAGCTACATTTGTTCTTGCAGAACTCCCTCTGTTAGTAGTTTCCTCTTTTAGCTTTTGCACCTGTGTTTCTAGGACTGAAGTAGGTTCTCCATTCCGTCTTTGCATGTCCTCCCCATGCACACGCAGGAAGAACTGCAGGTCACCTCATGGGGTATACTCCCTCTCCCTAGCTGGGGAACATCTGCTTTTGATAGAAGGGACTCTGGTCTGTCCTAACAAAACTTGGAAAAAGTCCTCTTTAAGCTCCTTGCTGAGTTTCTGATGGGTCTCTTCAATCTTTTCTTCCAATTTCTGCATATCTCTGTCAAGTCTTTTTCCACTGCGAGACATGGGCTCATGTCAGTGTGGATAGTGTCCTCGTGTATCCAGAGCCTTCTTGTCATAGCAACCACTGTATCATTTCCCTCATTCCACAGCAGTGACCCTAGGAACTAGGAGTACGCTTGTGTCCTGAGTCATGCGAGTTTGAGCCACATCAGTGTTGTACATTTTACCAGGTCTGGACTCAGTATTTTGGTAGTTGTTACACCCCAGTCACTCAAACCTAGGGCTAAAACAAGGTTCTTTTGCTCTGGGTAGGTGCTGATGCCTGAAGGATTTTTCTGCTTTTCTTCTGAATATTTCTTACACTGTTCCCTATATTCACAAGTATTAGCATGCATACTTGTGATGCTTTAGGTGATGGTTTAGCCCAATTTCATGGTGTTTAGTAGGCTGGTAGACTAAACACCCCTGAAACCACGTAGAGTTAGAAGACCAAACACCCTGTTTTCGTGGGCCCTCAAGGTCTCCTAGTAGGACAGATTTTGTAAACTAGAAGTTAGCCCACCCAGGCCCCTTATTGGGCCCTCCTGGTAGATATGCTAATGTGTAGAGTCTTTAATGATATACTCGATTGGGGGGACGGGGCTTTTGCGACGTGTTCTACCTGGACGGCAGAAGCCATCGAATGGGATCCTATTAAAATACCGAGGTAAACAACCCCCAACCCTCTAACCGTGTCTGAGCCTTTATTTCCTAAGACCAGAAAAAGGCATCAGTGCAAAAGAGAAAATTCAAACCAAATATTCTCAAGAGGTAAAAATACACAAAATTGTACTGGCAAACTATAGGAAATTAAGGAACATTGGCAAAAGAGTAAATACAACATAACATCACTTATCACAGCATATATGTAGCCCATTGCACACAGAAAACCTTATACCCATTCTATGTTACATTCTGTGAGAAGAGATCTCTTAGGTTACAATGGTATGTATTCTATCACCGTCTTCATGGGATGTTGGGGCTGGGTGGGGCAGTGTTCCTTGCTCATCCCTGATGGCCGCAGAACATGTTTTCTAATGGGCCAGTTGTTAGAGCCAAGTGGGGCACTTTTCTTTGCTCATCCCTAATGGCTGCAGTTCATGGGCCATTGAGTCCCACTGATAAACTCCATCATCCCATTGTGAGATGCCTCACCCAGGATGAGGAACCAATGTATCCCTATCTGCATATAAACTAGGATTTGAAACACCACAAGTCAGCTTTTCCACGGGATTCCCAGAGGAAGACCAGACCCTTCTACACCACCACTGGACCTTCAGAGGAAAACTACACCTTTCACAAGATCACTGCTTCAACAGAACCACATCTATCACTCCCAGAAGACTGCAGCCACCTTCTAAGTTAATAAAATAAAGAATACCTCGTGGCTTCGCGGCCTCGTGGCCACCTGCTAGATGGTTGCCTCAGCCACCCGGGCGCCACCAGGCCTAAGGTTTCCCTGCCCACAGCAACGCTAATTCCAAGTGCTGAGGTGTCGGTGTTCGCAAGCGTGGGTTCTTGCTACCAGTAGCTGCGGAATCAAGGCAATAAGGAGCGGCAACTGTGCTGGGCAACAGGAACGTTTATTGAACCTCGTCCCAAGCACAATGGCACCGGACAAGGCTGTGCAGAGACTTATAAACCACTCAAGCAACCAATCACGGCAGAGCAAGGGGGAGGAGTTGGGGCAGGGAGAGGACTCATAAACCAACTGGGAGTAAGGGAGGGAGGGAGAAAGGCTCAGGGACCAATCCGAGATGCACCTGCACAGAGCTTTCCAGAAACAGGGGAGGATACAGAACTTGACAGACAACACAACTAACAAATTATCAAACAGAGGCGTAACCTAAACTAAATGGACTAAACCAAGGTGAGGATGGCTCCTGGGGGATTCTTTCCACGAGATGGTTTCACCCACCACCCTTCCTTCCGGGAGCCCGGGGCCGACGTTGCCATGACAACTGCAACATCTCCCCGTTTCTTGTTTTCTAAGAAAGAACGAGAAATCATAGAAACAAGGACATTTTTCAAACATGAAAACAAACAGAGCACAATTAAAATGATAACTAAAATCCAAACAAGGGTGGACAACAGTTCTGTCGCCCATGATGAAAGTCCGGTTTGTGCGAACATGGTCTGCAGCCAATCATTGCTTTCAACATGTAGATCTTGGAGCTGCTGCTGGATCCCCTGTATAGTGGCGTGGATGCTGCGCGAGTGGGATGAAAGACTGAAACAGCATAGACCTTCAAATTCCTCGCACCCGTGTCCATGGGCGAGGAGTAAGAAGTCTATAGCCGCCCTGTTCTGCAAGGTGGCTCGCCTGGTGGTGTCTCCGTCCTGAAGTAATTGGGCCAAAGCACGGGATGTCATGTTGGCGTGTTTGCCAAGCCAACATTCAAGATGACCTAATTCCCCCAGCGCCTTAGCTGCTGCTGCCCAGGGCACAAAGACAGAAGCAACCACCCTCTTTGAAAAGCTCCAATGATTAACTTCTGAATTGCAATTGTCATCCCAATGGTCAATTTCTCGTTTTTTACGTGCCGAATTGGTTTTTGTCCAATTGAGAATTTGCGTTTTGCCAGGGGCCATGAGGGTTACTTCGCCCAACGTGCAAGGCCCTCCTACCGGACGGGACGGTATCCCGGCCCACATGCGGTCCCCGCAGATAAGAAACACTCCTGTTGGTAGGCGGAGGGGACCACCAAGTGCTCTGGCTCTCGACGGAGTAGCAGGTGTGGTAATAGTACGTGCACACCATTTATCAAAAGTATAGATGGAACGTTTGTGAGGACTCACATTAGTTCTTTTAATGTCTCCAATTTGAGCCCGATAGGGCTCGTTCCCCGTCAGCGTGTATTGAAATTCCACGCAGAATTTGGCTTGTGCGGACCCCAGCAGTTCCAATTCTTGGGGTTCCACATCGAAATTTCTTTCATCTACTGCATGTTTTAGAGTCTCAAGCCAGGCATCCCATGATTTTACAGAATTGGGCCTCAGACTTGCAAGAACAGGATCTTGTTCTTGCATAGGGATACCCACCAGACAGGTTGACAGGGGGTTCTCGGCAGCATCCGTATTCAAACAGAGATTGTCTTGTTTCAATGACTTGGCGAGCGTGACCCACACATTCTCCTTCGGTTGCGGAAGGATCCAGCCGGATGTCTCTGGCCAACGGTGAGTCATCGTCGCCAGCAGCCCGTTTCCCGAGGAGTGGCAACAGGAACACGGCATGGGTTGGACTGTCACGTTGTTTTGATGAGAGGCGGTACCTGCTGGTAACTCAGGATTCACAGAGTTAGTGCAGTTAAAATTTCCTTTGCGAGGGAGTCTACAGTCTTTGATAAAATGACCTAACTTCCCACAGTTATAACAACGTTTTTCAGCTGGCGCTGCTGTGACACCATAGGAATGCGTGGGTTTAGGTTTTACCTTCGCCAAGTCAGGGATGGTCTCTAACTTTGGCAACCTCACTTGGGAGCAGCGCTCAGTGATAAGCTCGATGGTAGGCGGAGGCTCCCAAGGCATCAGCTCGATGACCCTACGGCACTCCTCATTAGAGTTCTCCCTAACAAGTTCTACTAGCATCTCCTTTTGCACGACTGGGTTGGTAACTGCACGCGCCACGGACTCCCGAAGTCTATTTACAAAGGTGACAAACCTCTCTTGGGGACCTTGCTTTATGGTGGTGTAACCCTGAGCAGGGTCACCCTCAGCGGCTAAACCAAACAGCACCGATCGCGCTGCCTGCTGTACGTCTTTAATGACTTCAGCCGGAATGTTACTGGCTTGGTCCCTGGGTTCAGAAAACGCTCCCTCCCCACTAAGGTGTTCCATAGTGAGGGAGGCCTTGGCTGGGTCACCGCGATAGGTGGCAAGTAACTTTTGCAGCTCCCTGTGCCACCTGCTTTCCCAAACCCAGAAATCCGGTTCGATTAAAAGGCTCGACATCAGGAGTTTTAAATCGTATGGTACTAACAACGATGTTTCAAACGTGGCGTATATCAACCCCTTGAAATAGGGAGACGCGCGCCCAAACTCCTGGCTCGCTTTGCAAATATCCTTAATTACCCATTGCTGTATGGGCTCCCACCGCACGGTGTTACGCTGCCGGTTGTACGTCACCGGTGCCGCAAAGGGCACGGCTACTGGCAACTGCGATGGGGAAGAGGCCCCGGTGGTATAGGACTCGGAGGACCGGGTGAGATAGGCCTCATCCCTTCCCGCTTCCGGTGTAGGACCGTGGGAACCGGAAGGTAGACCGTGGGAAACCTGAAGGGGTACAGCATGGGTAAACAAGGGGGCGGGCACGCCAATGGGAGGGGTGGAGTTCCCGGCAGGGGCGGATCTGGGCGGAATTGGAGGCGGGACTGGGGTGGGAGTTACAGGATAAGGGGTGGGGCGACCGAGGGGGCGGGGAACTTCGTGGGCGGGAGGAAGGAGGGGCCCCGACGCAATGACATCATCGGCCGCAGGGGGTGTGACCGACGTGTCACTCGACGCGGGGGTGGGGGCTAGGGAGGAGGGGGCGGGGTAGAAGGGATTCACGCCACTCCGGTTCGCACGCGCGCCAAAGTCCAAACCGCTGCCGCATTGCGGCAAAAGTCCCGCTCCGCCATCTTGCGATGGCGCAGCAAAATTTCTCCCGACACCATTTTGTGGCGTTCCCTTAAATTCAAAACTGCTATCATAACTCGGAGGGGGAATCCGCGCAATGGGCGCAACTGGGGACGGCGAACTGGGGTAAATTGTGAGGAATGGGTCCACCCTGAGCTGGCCAGACTCAGGGCAGAAAGGGTTGGTGACTGCCGTGCCTCAATGGAGACCTCCATCGTCTCTGATTTCAACCCTCTTGCTTTCGCGAGAAGGGCGTACCGGCGCATGGTCAGCCACCGGGATAGAGGGGGGCGGAATGAGGGTTTCAGGGACACGATCAGGGGTAGGGGAACTAACGTCAACCGCACTCGAACCCTCCCCAGACTCATTAACTAAAACATTATAAATTAAAGTGTGCAACTCAAAAAATCGTTTAACTGAAAAATCTCCCCCCTCAAATCTATCAGTTAATTTTTCCCCGACGTCATCCCAAAACGAAAGCGTAAAAACCAAATTAGGATGAACGAAAGGAATGTTCCCAAGTACCCATTTCAAAAACTTTTTAAGTAAATTTTTATCAAAACTTTCCCCCGAATCAATTAAACGGTATTTTAAACTATAATACAAAAAACTTAGCTCCTTCTCCCTCTTGCTTTGATGGTTGCCCATCCTATAACAAGAGAGGTTAATTCCCCACTCTCTAAAATAAAATAGAAAAGGTAGCGGTTAACTCACCTGGAGGGACACTCGACCTCCGCGGCGACCTGCAGGGCTTTTTTCAGCGTCCGAGGCTCCTGCTCCTCGTGGCGACCGCCAAAGTAAATCCACAAATGAGAGATGTGAGGTGCCTTGATGAGCTCGGTTTCATCTCGATGTCTCAGTCCGTCGAGGTTGAGGGAGTCGCCGGCTTTTCTACGAGTCCGTACCTCCACAAGAGGGTTCAGGACACGTAGCAAGGAGTGCTCCAACAGGGTCTTCTCGGTATAAGGAGAGTCCTCTTCTGAAGCTACTTGCGTAGCAGCAGCGTTGGGCGCCACTTAATAAAATAAAGAATACCTCGTGGCTTCGCGGCCTCGTGGCCACCTGCTAGATGGTTGCCTCAGCCACCCGGGCGCCACCAGGGCTAAGGTTTCCCTGCCCACAGCAACGCTAATTCCAAGTGCTGAGGTGTCGGTGTTCGCAAGCGTGGGTTCTTGCTACCAGTAGCTGCGAAATCAAGGCAATAAGGAGCGGCGACTGTGCTGGGCAACAGGAACGTTTATTGAACCTCGTCCCAAGCACACTGGCGCCGGACAAGGCTGTGCAGGGACGGATAAACAACTCAGGCAACCAATCACGGCAGAGCACGGGGGAGGAGTTGGGGCGGGGAGAGGACTCACAAACCAACCGGGAGTAAGGGAGGGAGGGAGAAAGGTTCAGGGACCAATCCGAGATGCACCTGCACAGAGCTTTCCAGAAACAGGGGAGGATACAGAACTTGACAGACAACACAACTAACAAATTATCAAACAGAGGTGTAACCTAAACTAAATGGACTAAACCAAGGTCGGGATGGCTCCCGGGGGATTCTTTCCACGAGATGGTTTCACCCACCACCCTTTCTTCCGGGAGCCCGGGGCCGACGTTGCCATGACAACCGCAACACTAAGTAGACTACTACCAACACCCTGACCGACAGGGTGTCAGGTTGTATTCTGACTCTGTCAGTGTTTTTTTTTGTACTGTTGCATTTTTCTATTAAATTGTAGTTCTGACTTTGAGTCTCTCACTGATTTGCTTTTAAACTACCACAAGAGAGAAGAAGAATAAAGGGAGAAAAAGAGAAAGACAGGAAAGATATAGAAACAGACATAGCTACCAACTCCTGAGTTCCAGTGATGTAAGCTCCAAGATGAAAATAGGGTTAAAGGACAATGTGCTTGCCTCATGGTCAGGTTTCTTGTCTTGGTTTGAGAGACAGGTGTCTGTCAAGGAAGGCAGAAACCTCCCTTGGAATGGAAAATGTGACCCCCTTCCCTCCAAAATATTATAACTTCAAAATTATGGGGTTTTCAGGCAAATATATGGGAAAAGGAATAACAGTTCTTTACTAGTATGTATATGTATAATAACGCAAAACAATAACAACGGCAGCAAGAATAGACAAAAGTAGAAACCCAACAAGAGTCTTCCTTCGGCTGTCAAGCATGTTCCCCTTTGGTGTAGTTATGGTCACAACCAGCAGGGGTGCTGTTGGCTTCTGGCTAGGCAGGTAAGATGATTCCCCGCGGCTGCAGGGGGTGCTGTGGCATGAGCTCAGCTACCTGCCTCATGCAGTTAATGGCAGGTGGGCCAGTGGAAGAGAGAGAAAAGGGACTTCCTTTACAACTTCACAGGGGCAGCTGGTCTCCAGGCCCCTACAGATGGCAAAATGGGCTGTATCAGGAAACCTGGGAGCTGGAAGGGCAGAGGCAGACACACAGCAGGAGAAACAGTAACGGGCTGGACTCCACGGTAGCAGCGATAGCAGCAGCTCGACCGTTCCCTCTGATACCAAGAGCAAGAGGCAGCAGCTGAGCCCCATCCCTGATCCCCCCAGCCAAAATCTCACAGTATCTTTGCCCCTTCCAAAAGAAAGCCCCGCTGCTACGAGAGTGCAGTTACACCCTTCCCCCACCTTAGCCACTTTTTTGTCTCTTAAGTATCGGTAATTATTGTTTCTTAGTAACAAATGGGAAAAAATTCCCTCAGAGAAAGAAAAAAAAAAGGAAAAATCCTGACCTCCAACATTATCCACCCCAATTTTTTTCCCATACCAACATCTTGCATCAAACTTAAACTTTTGAAGTATATACATATATGCATTATCCTAATTATATACATATATACATGTAGATCTAGATACAGGCACAGTGTGACATATGGTTCACCCCAAAACAAGGTCCCCATGACGTATACATCGTGTCTCTCCATCTTTCTATATTACTCACCAGGTGCAACCTGGTCCTTGAGCAAAGACCACCCCACAAATGGGTTTGTCTTTGCTCGAGGCAAAATTAATCCAAACAGTTTTTCCAAGTTTACTTCTCATGCATATTACCAGAACCTTATTTCTGTCTGTTGTACTCAGGGGTTCAGATTGGGAAGGACCAGCTTGGTTGCTGGAGCCTTTGGTGTTAACTAAGCAGGAGGTCTTTGTTAAATGCAGCTCCCCATCTTTGAACGTCCCCCACCCAGTGCCTTCAAGGTGGTTTTAAGCAGTCCATTGCGCTGCTCTACTTTCCCAGCAGCTGGTGCATGATAAGGAATATGGTACAGCCATTCAATACCATGTTCTCTAGTCCAGGTGTTTATAAGGCTCTTCTTGAAATTACTCCCGTTGTCAGACTCAGTTCTCTAGGGAGTATTATGCCTCCAAAAGACTTTCTGTTCAAGGCCCAGGATGGTGTTCCGGGCAGTAGCATGAGGCACAGGATAGGTCTCCAACCATCCAGTGGTGGCTTCTAACATTGTGAGCACATAACACTTGCCTTGGCAGGTTTGAGGCAGCGTAATGTAATCAACCTGCCAGGCCTCCCCATACTTATATTTGGACCACTGCCCACCATACCACAGGGGCTTCACCCGCCTGGCCTGTTTGATTGCAGTGCATGTCTCACAATCATGGATAACTTGGGAGATACTGTCCATGGTTAAATCCACCCCTTGGTCTCATGCCCACTTATAGGTGGCATCTCTGCCCTGATGACTTGAGGCATCATGGACCCATCAAGCTAGGAACAACTCCTCCTTGTGTTGCTAATCCAAATCTATCTGTGACACCTCTATTTTTGCAGTCTGATCCAGCTGTTCATTGTTTCGGTGCTCCTCATTAGCCGGACTTTTAGAAATTATGCCCAATTAATTTTTGCCTTTTTTCTTTTATATATTCTTTGTATTCTTTTCACATATATTTGTAGCCTATTAGTGTATTTGTAGCTAGTTTTCCTGTAATTTTTATATTATTTTCGGTGTTTTACCTACTCGTCCTCCGATCCCAGGCATGGTGCCTCTGCTCGGTGGTTGCCTTCCTCACCACTGTGCTACCTCAACCCCCTGTCCGTTAGGATGAGAGCCGAGGGAACCCTGAGGATTCCACACAGGGAGGAAGGCGTGGAGGGTCGTCTTGGGTTTGGTTCAGGAGGAATCACAAAGGCAGGAGCGACTCTAAGCTTCAGGCACCAGAGAGGTTTATTCCCTGGAACCCCAAAGTCAAAGGAGCCCCGACTAGCTCTCGACAGCAACTTATGTAGTACAATAAACAACCAATCAGGGTAAAGGCTCGGGGTGGGATTAAGGCGGGAGCTTTCAACAGCAGCAAATAATATAGAAACAGGGGAGTGGTTTGGGGATAACAACAAATCATAAACAGGGGTACAGAGAACTTTCCAGAACAACCTGTCAATCACCTGTGTGATAGACAAGTAACAAATTCAATAGGAACAAGGGGTGTCAACTTTGGGTGTTAACTGGGGTGTGACTACAACCGGGCTAAACCATGGATGTTTTTATAGCAGGGGGGCGACTCCCTGATGGACTGATCCACCAGGAAGTCTTCAGGCTTCTAGGTCTCGTTTCTTTATTGACAACTGCCACATTTTCCCAGTACTTTTCCCTATCTTTTCCCGAGGCAGAAAGACAAAACATGTTCCAGAGCTCCAAGTCCCAGGGGCGTACAAGGCCCCTATCCTATCTTGTTTCTTCCTGGGACCCAAGGCAGAAAACAGAACATTGAGATACATTTTTATAAACAAAGTTTAATTCCCATCTGAGGGGTGAAGAGATAGCGGTTGAACTGGGGGAGGAGTTACCTCTTATGTATCTAATTGGTGATTTTTGTCAAATATGCTAATTTGTTAAACTTATAAAACTGTATTCATCCCATGTGAGGGTGGGCATTTTGTCGACATTTTCAATATCTGCCCCTGGAGGCCTCCAATAAAGACCAACCTTTATATTGCCTCCTGTATTAATGTTATCTCGAAAGTGTGTTGTTTTATTTCCAGGTTCTGTAAGGTATCAGGAACATGGGCATCCACATGACGGACTTTCACAGGTAGTTTCTCTACCTGAGTGGCAATGTCTTGCCATTCTTCAGCAGCCCAGATTGGTCTTCCTCTATGCAGCTAGTTGGCCTTTTCCCACCTTTCCAGCCAACCCCACAGAGCATTGCCTACCACCCATGAATTGGTATAAAGGTAGAGCTTTGGCCACTTCTCTCCGCAATGTGCAGGGCCAACTGAATGGCTTTAAGATCACAAGTTGGCTCAATCCACCTCCTTCAGTAGCTTCTGCAGCCTATCATGTGGGGCTTCATACAGCTGCTTTCCAGTATCGATTTGCCCCTACAATGCAACAGGAACTGACAGTGAAAAGATCGTATTGTGTTGTGTCTTGTGGCAGATGGTTGTACTGTGGAGTTTCCTCAGCAGGGGTCTTTTGTTCCTGTTCCTCTTTGTCAGTCAGAGCAAAATTTTCACCTTCTGGCCAGTTTGTAATTATTTCCAAGATTTCAGGGCAATTTGGGTTTCCAATATGGGCATGCTGTGTGATGAGGGCAATCCATTTACTCCATGTGGCGTCGGTAGTATGGTGGGTAGAGGGAACCTTTCCTCTGAACATCCACACCAGCACTGGTAGTCAGGGTGCCAGGAGGAGTTTTGCTTCCATGCCGATCATCTCTGAGGCAGCTTGAACTCCTTTATAGGCTCCCAAGATTTTCTTCTCCTTTGGGGTGTAGTTGGCTTTATACCCTCTGTTACTTTGGCTCCAGAATCCCAGTGGTCGGCCTCTAGTCTCACCAGGCACCTTCTGCCAAAGGCTCCAGGACAGACCATGGCTCCCAGCTGCAGAGCAGAACACATTCTTCACCTCTGGTCATGTTCTAACTGGGCCAAGGGCTACTTCATGAGTGAACTCCTGCTTGATCTGGGCGAACGCTTGTTGCTGTTCAGGGCCCCAGTGGAAATCATTCTTCTTGCAGGTCACCAGGCAGAGAGGGCTCATGATCTGACTATACTCAGGAATGTGCATTCTCCAAAAACCTATGGCACCTAGGAAAGCTTGCATCTCGTTCTTGCTAGTTGGTGGAGACATCGTGGTCATCTTATGGATTACCTTGGTGGGTATCTGACACCATGCATCTTGCCCCTTCACTCCAAGGAACTGGGTGTCTTGGGCAGGTCCCTTGACTTTGCTCTTTTTGATGGTGAAGCCGGCTTCTGGGAGAATCTGGATGATTTTTTCACCTTTCTCAAATACTTCTGTTACCGTGTGTCATGGGTTGACCCCAGCTAGATGCCAGGTGCCCGCTCAGTCACTCTATCACTCCCTCTCCCACTGGGAGAGGGGAGAGAATAATATGGAAAAACTACCAGGGTAAGATAAGGCAGTTTTATTACAGTGGGGAAAAAAAAATAGAACAAGCAAGCCGAGAGTTGTGCGCACAAGAGCAGAGGGGAAAACAATCAATCTCTACTTCCCATCAGTAGCGACGTCCGGACACTTTCTGGGAAGCAGGGCTTCAGCACGTGTAATGGTTGTTCAAGGAGGGAAACATGGATGAGTCCCGAGTGCCTCCTCCTCCTCCTCTCTTCCTTCTCTTATATATCTGAGCTGATGTCATATGGTATGGAATATCCCTTTGGCTGACTGGGGTCAGCTGGCCTGCTGGTGTCCCCTCCCAGGATCTTGCCCCCCCCCATCCCCTTCAGTGGGGGAAGGAACATCAGAGGGACAGCACTGCTTGGCAGTAGCCAAAACTGGTCTGTTATCAATGCCAGCTACCAATACAAAGCACAGCACTGTAAGGGCTGTGAGCTTTACCCCAATCAGACCCAATACACCGTGTTCCCTCACACAACGATGTTGTCGATGTACCGCACATGTTTTGGAGCCTCACCCTTTTCCAGTGCAGTCTGGATCAACCCATGGCAGATGGTGGGACTGTGCTTCCACCCCTGGAGCAGTCGATTCCAGGTGTATTGCATGGCCCTCCAGGTGAAGGCAAACTGAAGCCTGCACTCCGCTGCCAGAGGACTGGAGAAAAATGCATTAGCAATATCACGAGTGGTGTACCACTTTGCTGCCTTGGACTCCAGCTCATACTGGAGCTCCAGAATGTCCGGCATAGCAGCACCCAGCAGAGGAGTCACTTCATTCAAGCCACAGTAGTCCACAGTCAATCTCCATTCTCCATCAGACTTGCTCACAGGCCAAATGGGCCTGTTGAAGGGTGAGTGGACCTTGCTGACCACCTGTAAGAGACTGAACATAAATCCTTCATTTGCCTCACGACCATCTACAGAAACAGAGGCTGAAAAACCCAAAGACCCTAAAAGGGGAAAAAGGACTTTCGCACAATGAAGTCCGGCCAGATCCTGGTTGGATGCCTGCCAGGTGCAGAGGTGTGCTGCAGAGGTGTGCTGATACATGCCTGTGAGACCATCTCACTCTGGCTACTAGGGTGAAAAGGACTGTGCAGGAACTATATGTTTTGTGCAGCTGCACCTGCAACCCAAAACAATGGGCCTTACTCCCCCACCTCGTGGCCATTTGCCCCTCGCCTCTGAAAGGATTGCCTCATCTCTTGGTTACCTGCCCCTCGCTTTTGAAAAGACTATAAAGAGACTCTCAAAAAAGACCCCTAGAAGATCTCCCCACGGACGAGACAGAATCCATCAAAGCCGGACAAGAGGACTTCGTCGTTCTGCGGTAGCTATAACCCTTCCTTTTCTCCCTCCCTCTCAACCCTATATCTCTCTCTCTCCTCTATCGCATAATTGTGTTGTTGGCACTCAATAAAAGTGCTTTTGATTTTGATTAAAGCAAAAATATTTGTCCCTGTTTTCTTTTGCACTCTGAGATTCGGGTAACAAATCATCACGACTCCCGCTTGTGCTAGCGGATTGTGACATTAATTGGTGTCATGGACACGATTCTGAGGTAGAAGGGGCTGCAAGGTTTTTGTGTAGTCTGTAATAGGGGAAGGCCGTTTTGCTCCAGCTGCACCTAGCCCGACACTCCAAAAGGGTGAGCGGTGTCTAGAAAGCAAGGGGGGCATCTCGAATTTCCCGCAAACTGCACATGCCTAGGTGAAAAGCACTCCTATACTCTGTTGAGGGCTCTGTCTTCAGAATTTCACAAAAGAATCTCTTGGTGCAAAAGGGGGAGCGTTGTGTTTCTTTTTTGAAAGATGGGTATGTAAGGAGTTTGGTCTACTTGGTGTAACAAAGACACAACGGTTAGTAACTTAAGCAGTGCCTCCAAGTAGATTTAGTCTCTTCACCCACTTTAGGGAAGCGAAGGGAGACACAGCCCAGTTCTCTGGGTTGTGGATGCAACTAAGTTTTTACCTCCCTGAAGTGGTTTTCACTATCCCTTCAAAAACATGACCTCAAACCCCAGAACAAAAGACACAGCTGCATTTTATACCTTGTTAGCAAAACACAATGCCAGACCCTCTCCAGGAGGGGAAGAGTGGGCATATAACAACTGGTTCAATTTAGAAAATGTGATTGATAGAATTTACTCTTTACAACATGGGTCAAAATTCAAACTTGGCTGAGATAAAGCTGTAATTTGCTCTGTCCTAGGAGCATGCCTTACATTGGCTATAGATCACCGCTTAAAGCGGTGCAGTGAAGAAAAAGCATTAATAGACTCTCTCCAAAACCTAGTGGAAATTTTGCAGAAACAATTAGAGGAAGAGAGGAATAAGAATCACTTGTTAGAAACTGCTTTGAGAGAGGAACATCTTAAAAATTCAAGGAACACTGACTTAGCACAAGATACAGAGGAAAAGGAATCAGTTTGCCCCCACAAAGAATTAGAGCTAGTAAAAAATTGTGGGGAAAACTGCTGTCCTCCTATGACACCTTTAATTAAAACAGAATATGTCTTCCGAGTGTCATTCACTGGAGGAGACCTAATTCATTTAACTGAACAGGAGGCCAGTGGGTACTGGGGACATGGAGTTTTCTTAACAACAGGAGACAAACATAAAACATGTTCCCTGACACAATGTGCAGCTTACTGGGCTGGGGGACTCAATCCTCTAGAAAGGGGAGACCCTTTAGCTATAGTTAGTACCCCTGACCAACTTCTAGAAAGCGTCCACAAAGCCGCTTGCCTGCAAATGATACATGAAAAGAAGTTGATTCCTGGATATGAATCCTCTATGCAACTGCCTGTAAAACCTGAAACGATGACCCCTTTAATTCGGGGTCTCCCAGAATCACTCAAACCCACAGCGACTGTCTTACAGAAAACTGTAGCCGCTGTGAGCCCCATAGAGAGGCTGGAAAGATTCCTTGAATACTCGACAGACCAAACTGGATCTACTGATCCCGGGAATGCCCCATATACCACACCCTCTCAGCTGTCGGGTTCACACTCGAATTCACCTACCGGTGATCGCAAAGTTTATACATGCAGTGAGGTTGCAGAAGATCTGATTAATTACAGTAGAAAATGTGGACCTGTAGAAATCCCAGAAGAAAAATCAGAGTAAACACTGGGTGGCAAGTACATTGGGGTTCCTCATAGCAAAGACCCAGACAATAGAAAACCCAGTGGACACCCTCCCTCCCTCAAAGTCTGGGCAGTGAGCCTAAGCAAGCCCTCCCTCAGAGCCTGGGAAGTGAGCCAAAGCAGCCTTTCCTTCAAAGTCCAGGCAACGAGCCAAAACACCTTTGTCCTCAAAACTGGGGAAACTGGTTTTTGGGAATTTGCTGGAAGGGTATCCCACCTGATACCCTAACATCTTTAGATCAGATTAAAATGCCTGAATCTAGGAAAGATCTCCAACATGCTTTAGGGTTATTGGTGTTCTGGAGGGAACACATCCCTGATTTTTCCATAATTGCCAGACCTCTTTATAACTTGCTGAGAAAAGGGGTAAAATGGGAATGGGATGCTTCTCAAGAAAAAGCAGTGCAATTGTTGATTTTTGAAGCAACAGCTCACCAAGCCCTGGGCCCTATTCACCCTACAGATCCTTTCCAAGTGGAATGGGGATTTGCTTCCTCAGGGTTGTCAGTACACATCTGGCAGCGGGGCCCTGAGGGTCCGACGGGGCCCGTTGTTTTTTATTCCTATGGCTTCAGAGCTCCTGAAAAAAAGATACACTACCTGGGAAAAGGGATTGTTTGTGGTTATCTTAGCCCTCATTGAAGTGGAGAAAATTACACGACAACAGCCAATTGTTTTAAGAGGCCCTTCCAAAGTCATTAAAGCAGTCTCTACTGGGACCCTCCCACCTGACGGGGTGGCCCAGAGGGCCTCAGTTAGAAAGTGGTATGCTCAGATTGAACATTATTGTAACACTTTCTCCATAACTGAAGGAACTGTAAAAAACCTGGCAATACAAGAAAGCTTGAGTAGCAGCCAAGACAAACCTGCCTCATTTATTAAGGTAGCCCTCCACACTTCCTCCAGTGAAACAGAGGGGGAAGGCAGCACCCAAGTTGGCAAGCTGATAGTTGTTTGGAGTGTTTTCCAGCGTGAAGTACAGAATATTTTTCTTGTCTGTATCTATACTTATTTCTATGCTGTGTTTAAGGAATGGACTGAGTGGCTTTCTTTTTGGCAGCAAAATGCATGGACAGCCTCTGATGCCCTAGGAAAGGAGCATCGGATAAATACACGCTGGATAATTCCATCATTTTAACCTTTTCTGCCCCTTGGTGGCAGGCTCTGTTGTGTTTGCTTTTCACAGGGGAACTCCGAGGGACATGAATAATTTATAGATTTAAAATAAATGCCATAGCAAAGCCCATACTGAGTGCAGTAGTCACATACCATGGTATAAGCACCCCCCTTGTGTTGGATGACAAGAATAATGTTTTCCCTCCCTTTATGGTAATACGAGGTGATGATGTTATAATATGATGTAAATTAATTGCTGAACTTTTTACCGAATCTGTACACAGTTAGAGCATTGGACCTCACAGCCATGTTTCATTTTGTAAAGTTGAAAATCAGGATTGTTGGCTAAACTTAACTGCTGTACAGTTTCCCCATAAAGTGATGTGTAGTAAAAATAATACAAAATATTGGGGGGAACTTGATGTTGTAATACCTACCACCCAACCACCGGTTATGCAAAGCCTGAAAATTTTTGAAATTGGACCAAATATAATCAGGACCAGGTAATGGTCTCTTAAACAAGCTAAATGGTTGATGCAAAATGAAAACAGAACCTTTAAAAAAAAAAAAAAAATAAAAAAGCAGCAAAGAGACATAACCGGTGTTGTGGGAACAGGATTGGGAATCTTGAATAGCATTGATTCAGAAGTATTAATGAATAAATTGGCTGCCACTACTTCAGATGCAACCGAATTACAACGATCACTGCAGTCGTCATTAACCCACCAATGGTTGTTATCAAAAATATTAACTTAGTGAATTTTAACCATATGTAATGCTTCAGTGCATTCAATTTTTCCTATCATTGCATTGGGGCTGAATCGGGGTGGAACTATTCTTTATCCTTTTGTGCATAAGCAATGGGCCTGTCAAAATGATAAGAAATGGCAAACTGTTGATTTAGAAACTTGTATTGTCCGAGAACAACTAGGGTTCATCTGTGAAAGTAATGCAATTAGAGCTCAGGACATTTGCTTAGACACAGAACAGAATATCTGTCATTTTGAAATTCATCCTAAAGAGAATCCTGAAACAGTGCTTGTGTCTATAGGCAATGGATGTGCATGCTTGAGAACTGCTTGTGACCGAGTAGTTGTAGAAAATTCAGTAGTGGATACTAAAAATCATTCAAATATTTGTGTTTGCAACTTTACTAGGATCCTAGGATGTGATTCTTCTTATTCAGTTCCAGTTACTTCTTATCACCTTTTGCAATCCAATTACTCGCTGATACACCAAGTTGTGCCTACTCCCATTGAGATGAACCCTACCTTGGTAAAGCAATTGTTGCTTCATCAAGATTTAATAGAAATTTTGGAAAAGATCAAGAAGAACAGACAGAAAACCTTGCTAACAGTTCATCACAATGTAAAGGAAATACATTGTGTTCTGGAAAGGGTAATGAAAGATGCTGACCACAGTTGGTGGGATACCCTTTTTGGGTGGTCACCTACTGCCACAGGGGTGCTGAATAAATTGTGTCATCCCATCATTGTTCTCTTGATTTTAGTTTTAATTGGTTTTGTTTTATCGGCAATTTTGTATATCATGAATAGGAGAATGATGAAACGAATAACACATTTGACATCTATAATGAATATGCATAATCTGGTTGATGTTTCGTTCTCCGTGGACACCCCTGACGTTATTGATACAAGGCGAGCTAAGGTATAATAAGAAATTAGATAAGTATTTTACTGCATATCGTTATTCAGTCAATTATTTATGAAATTTTAAGGTATTTTTATTGTTCTTTGTAATTCAATCAATTATTAATGTAACTTTAAGGTATAATAAGAAATCGAACTGTTTTTATCTGAACAATTATTAATGTAATCTTACTATAGTAAGGCAATTGTTGCCTTGCCGAGATTTAAACAAAATTTTATGTGATTGAAATTACTTATCCCTTTTGTTCTTTTCTTTTTCTTTTCTTTCTTTCTCTTTTTTGTCTCTATTTTCCGGGGTTATGCTACCCGCACGGACGAGTCCCGGAGACTTCGTGACAACACTACAGACACCTGACAACGATCGTGAGCCATGGGGTGATGTAAGAGACTGAACATAAATCCTTCATTTGCCTCACGACCATCTACAGAAACAGAGGCTGAAAAACCCAAAGACCCTAAAAGGGGAAAAAGGACTTTCGCACAATGAAGTCCGGCCAGATCCTGGTTGGATGCCTGCCAGGTGCAGAGGTGTGCTGCAGAGGTGTGCTGATACATGCCTGTGAGACCGTCTCACTCTGGCTACTGGGGTGAAAAGGACTGTGCAGGAACTATATGTTTTGTGCAGCTGCACCTGCAACCCAAAACAATGGGCCTTACTCCCCCACCTCGTGGCCATTTGCCCCTCGCCTCTGAAAGGATTGCCTCATCTCTTGGTTACCTGCCCCTCGCTTTTGAAAAGACTATAAAGAGACTCTCAAAAAAGACCCCTAGGAGATCTCCCTACAGACGAGACGGAATCCATCGAAGCTGGACAAGAGGACTTCGTCGTTCTGTTCGGTTGTTTACCTCGGTATTTTAATAGGATCCCATTCGATGGCTTCTGCCGTCCAGGTAGAATGCGTCACAAAAGCCCCGTCCCCCCAATTGAGTATATCATTAAAGACTCTACACATTAGCATATCTACCAGGAGGGCCCAATAAGGGGCCTGGGTGGGCTAACTTCTAGTTTACAAAATCTGTCCTACTAGGAGACCTTGAGGGCTCATGAAAACAGGGTGTTTGGTCTTATAATTCTACGTGGTTTCAGGGGTGTTTAGTCTACTGGCTTACTAAACACCATGAAACTGGGCTAAACTATCACCTAAAGCATCACAAGTATGCATGCTAATACTTGTGAATATAGGGAACAGTGTAAGAAATATTCAGAAGAAAGACAGAAAAAATCCTTCAGGCATCAGCGGCGACACCGCTCTGGTGGGCAGCCAATGTGTGCTTGCTTTGGGTTAAGTCTGGAACATAAAAGGGTTTGGTTTTTTGCAATAAATGATCTTCGAGGCAAGCAAAGAGGTCCATGTGTCTCTGTTCCCCATTGCTACAACCACTCCTTGGCTCTCCAGCTCACAGATCATCTTGTGGATCGGGATCATGACATCTCCATTTGTCCAATACTGCTGGCGGTGCACTGTCGAGGTGGCAGTTGGGATATGTTGCTCTTCCACCTTCAGGAGTCCAACTGCAGAAGGATTGTCTGACAGTCCAGGCAAGGGATTCAATTGCCTAATGCCCTCTGCCTCCACAGCAGCTATCCCAAAAGCCCACTGGAGTTTTTCTGGGTCTTTGCAATAGCTGTTCTGGAGAAAATCTATGGCCAGAACACACGGGGCCTATGGGCCAGTCACAGTAGGGTGTTTCTTCTACTCTTCAAGTCGGGCTCACCTCAGCTTCCAAGCAGGGTCCAGTGTCTCAATCCCCTTTTCACCCCAGAAATAGAAACGGGTTCTGCCCCCACATATCCCAATGACATTAGGGTACACTGTGCACCAGTATTGACCAGAGCTTGATATTTCTGTGGCTCTGATGTGCCAGGCCATCAGATCCACACAGACCAAAGGGCAATTCTCCCGTGCTTCTACCTGGCTAGAGGCAGGGCCCCTCTAGCCCTGGCTATCATTCCCTCCCTAGGCATACATGCTAGAGGTTCCTTCAAGGGGATCAGACATATCGTCTTCCTTTCTGTTATGCTTGGCAGCTCAGTCGCAGGAGGCTGAGGCTACTTTCACTGTAGCGGAACCCCCTCGGTTAGTGTTTCCCTCCTTGAGTTGACACACCCATACTGCCTAGACAGAAGTGGGTTTTCTACCCCACCTTCTCATGTCTTCCCCATGGGCACACAGAAAGAACCCCAGCTCAGCTCATGGGGTGTATGTCAGAGACTGAAAATAGTTCATGCCTCAAACATTGATATAAAGTTTTGATCAGAGAAGCCTCCCTGAAGATACCTGACTGGGACCGTGAACTGAGTCAAACTGCTGAGATTAGATAAAGGGAAAAGCCTATTGTTCAATCATCTCAGTCTGAGGGAAAAGTGTGTCTACAGAGGCTGAAGCCACCAGCTGTACTGAGAATCATTTTCTGGCTGAGTTTGGGGTGGGGGGCAAAGCACAGCTCACAGAAGCCAAGTTTGCACAACCCTAGCCCGCAGCTGAAGGGGGGAGGAGGATGGCGTAACCTCTGGTCAGAGGCAATACACACGCATCCTCCAGTACACAAACTGGCCCAGCTGTGAAGCCCCCAACCCCACAAGCCACATCCACGGGACTCTCACGTGAGAGGCAGCTGAGGGGGAGTCACAATCTATCACAGACCCCCCAAAGTGCTCCCCAGACGCCTTGCACCACAGGACTGCACGTGATGCAAGCAGAGTCTGCTGCTAGAGGCTGCCCCCTCCCCCAGGGGGACATGCCTGGACATTTCCACCTGGCCTGAGTGTATATCAACCCATGGCATCCTGTGCTTTTGGGAGGACTTCCACCACTGAGACCAGCTGAAGAGGACATCGGAACACCAATGGAACCCACGGAGTGGTGATACTTCTTTGTCCCTGTCCCTCTCTGTCCCCCCCATCTTTCTCCCTACTCCCCCTTTTCTCTCTTCTCTCTCTCTCTCTCTCATATTTACTATCAAATAAAACTCATACTATTGATTGGCATATGGTCTCGCTTGTACTTTAATTCGGGCAGAGGTATCTCTAAAGAACTTTAATAATTAGATCATAACAGGTGTACCCTCTCTAGCTGGGGGACGTCGGGCTCTGATGTTGGGGCCTGTGACTCGCACTGGTGCCACACTCTTCTTCCTCACCTCCTCCCTCACCTTGTCAGGGTCATAATCGTGCTGTCCATCCCTCTCAAAGAGTACATCCTTTGCTGTCACTTGTCTCAGGTGTTGGATCCCTTCCTATATGGTCTTCCAGGGCATTCTATGATGGTGCTTCTGCGTTCTGTCTCTGAACAAACCTCTCTCTTACATTCATTAAGAGCTGCTCCCAGAGAGGAACGGGCCCTGGCTCCCTCATGAACACCCAATCGATGCCTGCATCCTGGGTCAAGGACCCCAAATTCCTTGCCTCACCACTATCCAGTTGCACGCCTGTACCCATAAGGTCCCAAATCTGAAGTAGCCAGGTTGAATAAGCCTCGTGCCCCCATCGCACAATGTCTTTTCACAGATTACAGAGACTGTTGTGAGACAGGGACTTGGTGATGATTTTAGGCTCCGGTTCCCCTCCTGGTTGTGATTGCCCTGGTTCCCCCTCATCATTAACTTAATGCACTGATTTGGTCATATATTTCCTCCTCTGCAGAGGGGCGACTGCTGCTGGCTGTGACTGTGCTTGTGGTTCAGCTGGAACCTGGACAGTTGTAATGTCTGTGGGTTCCACTGCTGCACCATCAGACTCTCCCTCTTTGAGGCAGGGAGAGGGTTTCCCACCAGCTGGAGATGTGCATTCCCTCAGTGTCTGGTGTATCTCCTCCAGTACCTACATCCAATCCAGGTGGTTCATTTCAGAGGTGGGCTGTGGGCCAGCATCAGGCTGCCAGGCAGCATCAGGGTCTGGGGCAGCATTAGGCTCTGGGGCAGCATCCCTTGTCTTTAGGGTAGATGTCAGGGTGGTTATCCACAGCAATCTCACCTTATCTCTGTATGCTAAATAGACTAGGCCTATCAGCAACACCAGCCACTGTATGATATCATTAGCATTTAGAGAAGATTTGAACCCTTTGAAAGCTGGTGGGGTAGGCCCAAAGAAATAGGTGAAAGTTTGGGAGTAAACTTCCCCCAGTGTTATTTCCTGACAATATGTACCATTATTAATGAAACCCCAAAAACATACACTTGGTGTGTGATAGCCATGTATCCATGTGCCCACATTCCAGAGGAAGTTAAAAATCCATTTAATTCCTCACCTTATTAACCCATTGTGCAAAGTGGATAACAGCCACAGTAGCCTTTGAGATAGGACCCATGTGTAGATAAGGAGTTGCAAATGGGAAAAATATAGCCACAATCATGTGCCAACTGAACCAGGGTAAGTTAGACCACATGGTGCTGCTTAGCAAGGTTTCTATATTCAGCATACAAAAAATAGGTAACCCAGGAACTATTATTCCTTTTTCACCCTTTCCTCGCGATGCCCTCCAGCCCCACAATGGGTGCCAAGATTTGTCCGGGTTTGAAAGACAGGTGTCTGTCAAGGAAGGTGGGAACCTCACTTGGAATCAAAATGACCCCTTCCCTCCAAATGTTATGACTTTGAAATTAAGGGGCTTTCAGGCAAAGATATGGGAAAAGGAATAACAGTTCTTTACTAGAATATATATATATGCATAACAAGGCAAACCAACAACAATGGCAGCAACAACACAAAACTAGAAACCCAATAAGAGCCTGCGCTCGGCTTTTAAGCACTTTCCCCTTTGGTGTAGTTATGGTCACAGCCAGCAGGGGCGCTGTTGGCTCTTGGCCAGGCAGGGAAGGTATGATGATTCCCCACGGCTGCAGGGGGCACTGTGGCACAAGCTCAGGCGCATCTCTCATGCATTTAATGGTGGGCAGTCTAGTGGAAGAGAGATAAAAAGGGCTTCCTTTAAAACTTCACAGGGGCAGCCGGTCTCCAGGCCCCTACAGATGGCAAAATGGGCTGTAGCAGGAAACCTGGGAGCAGCGGCTGGAAGGGCAGAGACGGACACACGGCAGGAGAAACAGTAACGGGCTGGACTCCACGGTAGCAGCGATAGCAGCAGCTCGACCGTTCCCTCTGATACCAAGAGCAAGAGGCAGCAGCTGAGCCCAACCCCTGACCCCCCAGCCAAAATCTCACAGTATCTTTGCCCCTTCCAAAAGAAAGCCCCTCAGCTACGAGAGTGCAGTTGCACCCTTCCCCCACCTTAGCCACTTTTTTGTCTCTTAAGTATCGGTAATTATTGTTTCTTAGTAACAAATGGGAAAAAATTCCCTCAGAGAAAGAAAAAAAAGGAAAAATCCTAACCTCCAAAACTTCTTAATGCCTTGGCCCATCCTGGGCCTTCTTCCCAGGGGGAACTTCCGGTGTCTTGGCCACTCAGGGACTGGGTTAGACAAACTGGGTCTGCCTCCAGTGTGCCATGATTGACAGACACTGTAGGGCTGAGGTATATGGGGGGCAGGGCACTACCTCACCAGGCCAAGGTCTGACCCACCCCCCACCACACATTCCAAGCTCCCAAGATGCCTCAAAACAGATTACCTTTTCCAGTCTCTGACAGTTGTCATTTGAGTAAAAGAATCTCTATCATGGCCAGTTCTCACAAGCGTTGGATTCCTTGCTCCATGGTCTTCCAAGGGCCTTGCTGCAGCTGGAGGTCTACTTGGAAAAGGTATCTCTTCTTCAGACTTGCTAAGAGTCATAGAATCACAGAATCACTTAGGCTGGAAAAGACCTTTGAGATCAAGTCCAACTTATGACCTAACACCACCATGGCACTAAGTGCAACATCCAGTCTTTTCTTAAACATCTCCAGGGATGATGACTCTACCACTTTCCTGACAGCCCATTCCAATGCCAAATCACCCTTTCTGTGAAGAACTTCTTCCTAATGTCCAGGCTCTGTCACAGCTTAAGACTGTCCCCTCTTGTCCTATTGCTGGTTGCCTGGGAGAAGAGACTAACCCTCACCTGGGTAAAACCTCCTCCTTTCAGCTAGTTGCAGAGAGTGATAAGGTCACCCCTGAGCCTCCTCTTCTCCAGACTAAACAACTCCAGCTCCCTCAGTCATTCATCATGTAATAAATAAGTACGCCCAATTTAAGGTAAAACAAGTATAAAATTTATTTTGTGTCCGAGAGTTCGAACACGCAATGCCACGGTCGAAAAGGGAGACAGTGCCAAGCCCGGGGTTGGCACTGGGTGAACGCAGGTCTGACCTCTATCGCATCAGACCTCCCTCTGTTCACCCCGACTGCTTCTAACAGCTGGTTTATATACAGTTTTGACCATAAAGTCCGGATTTTGGGTATTGTTTCTGCCACTCAGCATATTCATGAAGCATGCTATTCATGAAACTGAGGTGGACAAAACGCATCCTGTGTTTGATTGATTTCTCATCACCAGAGGATGTTATCTGATGGCTCATGATGTTCCGTATCCTGGTCCGATCTGGTCGTTAACACCTGAGCTGGGATGGGATTTTCGGAGATGGTCGATCAGTCCTGCCATCAGCTCTGCCAGGAAATTCTCCTTGGAAAATGTAGATATCAGGAGTCGGCTTAATGCTTTCCTGATGTGCCGCCATTCTCTGTAGTGCTGTCTTTGGGATGTAAATCAGTTCCCTGGGCGAGGCCACAATTCTTTTTCTTGGGCAGGCTCTGCTTGTTCTAAAACTGGTTACAACTAAACCTTTTTTAACTATATATTTCGATATTACATATTTGAGCACGAATTTCCCACTTTTATTTATAACAATTCCCCCCTCTTTTAAATTTGTAACATTAATTCGTGCTCAGAATATATTAAAAAAAAAACATCTTTAGAAATATTCATACTTCATTTTCTCATTGGTTTTTCTCTGTTTCTCGAATTTCATTAGAGCTTCTGCTGCTCTACTATTTTCTTTTTCCTCTCTCAATTCCATAATTTTTGAGATATTTGTGGGATGTCCTGTTCTCCTTGTGGCCAATTCTGGATCTATTGGCATTGTTGCTACTTGCATGTTTTGTACTACAGAATGGATTAGCCGAATAAAGCAAGGGATCAAACATGGCACAAATATTATTCCTGCCACTGAGCATAGTATGAAAAATATTATTTTCTTCCACTATGCTCCTTCGAATAAATGGTCTCACTATGATGCTTGTAAAATAGAATTCTATTTCTGGACTGGGACATGAGCTAATTTTTGATTTCTGCTGCAAGGCCCCTAATAGTCTCACCATAGTCATTTATTTCAATGCAGCATTCAGATTCATTGAATTTCTCACAGACTCCCCCTTCCTCTGCTAACAAATAGTCTAGGGCAATCCTGTTTTGATATACGAATGCCCGCATTTGAGAGTGTTGTGTTGCTAGGAGCTCCAGTGCATCTGAGGTGTGATTTGATACTATCTCTACCACAGCTTGGAGCCTAATTAGCCTGTTAAGCAAATACACTGGGGTCTGATATCCATAGCTTCCATCCTGGGCCCATGTGGCAGGACCATAGTATTCTATGATCCTTTCTGCAGGCCAATCTTCTTCTCCCCATTTCTGATTACTCCCGTCCATAGGTAGCCCTTTGTTGATTTTTCTTTTTTTTTCTGTTCAAGGTTTCATACAGAGGTGCCCCTAGGAGACTGCTCTCTGATTTCGGGAGTGGAAAAATGAGGGCCGAATCATGCCCAAAGTACATGAACCTCTCCATTTACGGGGCAATTCACTGTATGCCTTTTTACTACAAATCCAGTATATGCCAATTGGGGCTTTCCAATTTATTTTCAGGTTTTCTGGTTCCTGCCAATATCTCCTCAGATTTTCGAGGGATTGGAAAGGGTTAGCTCCAGTGCTTTTGTACTAACACAGGTTTATGTTATTATTCTATTCACAATCTGTCTTTTTAATCTGACTCCAATACCCAGCCGGTTTTTTAGGCTAAGTTTTACTTTTGTCATTCGAGTTAACTGTAAGGGTGGAGATACAGGGAGTATATCCCACCACTTCGGTGTACTCTTTACCTTTGCGGCTGACACAAATCATTTCAATCACCTTCTGGTCTAAAATCCAACCCTCGGGTCTCTGAGTAGATCTGGGGGTTTGATTTTGATTCCATTTTAGAAGCTGCTCGGGAGTTAACCCTTCTCTTTTCCAAGGCCATTTTTCTGCTGATTTTAATCCCCCACAAATCCAACAGTTAGACTACCCCAATTCAGTGGCAATTTCTTACATCAAATCGATAAAAAAATTTTGGTTGGAAGCCGGTAATCCCCATTCATCATACTGTTTTTCTATTTGGTCATATTGCTTGCTTAACACCTGTAACTTCTCTTGCTCTAACCTTTTTTTCTCATCTCAGATTCCTGCCTTTTTATTTCTAATGCTATTTGTTTAATACTATGTTCTGGGTCCATTCCCTCTTTGTTTCTCAAAAAGCAAAATGTTTTCTCATATTGTAAGCATACCTGATCATCATCTGTTTCTATGGTATTAGTCATAGTAAGATTATTGTTAAAACCTCTGCCATTAGCATATTTCACATTCTGTCCTACCCAGTAAGTTTTGCCTTCTATTACACATACATCTAATTTAGAGTTATCATAACATTTATGGTTAATTTGAAAATATCCTAAAAACACAGATTTCATTAGTCCACGGACCCATACTGTCCGATTACACAGTTTACATTCTGATATATGTCTAAGTTCTACATTCTTTTTTTTTTTTTTTTTTTATGATTTCCATTATTTCAGACCAGGAGCTTTGACTGCCTGTATTTGGGTCTTGCATCCCAGGGGAAGCAATTCATTTCATTATCTAACTTGCAGATCTCATATTGAGTACTGTTAATCTCACAGTACCTGCTTAGCTTTCTATTTTCACAACGTTTAAGGATCCGATTAGTGCGGTCTGGGGATATGCCATGCCCTTCTTGAAGGGACAGTTTGCACATCCCACACTCTGTGTTTAGGTTTTGCCTTCTTGTTTGGGTCTGACTCTCAGTTTGCAAGCTGACCGTCTGGTATATGACCAGGCTCAGGATCATCAGGGGCCCCCATAGGTGTACTCCTCTGCCGACGCCTCCGCCCACTGGGTTGCCACCAGTGGCGGGGTAAACCATCTTCACAGCAGCAGGCGTATTCTTCCGGGCCCCTGGTATAGATTCGAGTAGAATATCGCCTTTTATATGTCCCCCATCAAGAAAATTTGGCCGCGTCAGTACTGCAGGGCACTCTGTTTGACTGTCAGCACTCGATATTTAAAATTTGAGCTTGTGAGTCCAACTCTCCCCTCACCCCCCTTTTAAATATCTGGTACCACAATAGTGAGTCTAGTTCAATTATTCCTAAATTGGTAGGAAGATGTAATACAAGGCTAGTCAGCTCCTGTTCCTCTTCAATACACTAGGTGCACAATGCTTTAGGGTGGTATCCCCTGTGACAGTGAATTACCCAAATTTCTTGACAATATTTATATTTAAAAGATACAAAGGGATAACAAGTACAATTGGCGTTTATACAACTTATCTGTTCCCTCTGGTCCGGAACTGTAGTCCTGATTGGTGTCCCTTTACATGGACTATTGCAATTGCTTCTGGTCCCCTGATTGCTTCTAAGATTCTTTTGATTATCTCCCCGTGAATCTGACCTCTCCCCCGCGTGTTGATTAATCCTCTCTCTTCCCAAATCTTTCCAAATGTATGTACCACACTATAAGCGTATTTTGAGTCTGTAAAAATCGTTCCTTTTCTTTTTTTCAATCTTTGTAACGCTCGTGAAACTGCATATAATTCACATGCCTGAGCTGACCAACTGGGTTCCAGCGGACCCGACTCCACTACTTGCCCTGTCTTACCATTCACTATTGCATAGCCTGTCTTTCTTTTCCCATCTATTACTCTTGCTGAACTGCCTACAAACCATTTTTCACTCTCATCTAATTCTTCTTCCTCTAAATCTGGTCGGATCTTAGTCTGCAATGTAACAATTTCAGCACAATTGTGAACCGGTGTCTCTGAAATGCCTCCGAATAGAAATTGAGTGGGGTTTTGTGCACCGGTTGTTTGTATCTCTAATTCTCTTGAATGAACTAACATAGCCTCATATTTTAGTAGCCGAGCATTGGTGAGCCACTTTTCCGCTTTTTGCTGTAACAGGTTTCTTACACTATGGGGGGTAAAAACTATTAACGGCGCCCCAAAGGTTACCTTCTTAGTTTCCTCTACTAGTAATGCTACTGCTACTATAGCTTGCAGACACGTGGGCCATCCCCTGCTCACAGGGTCCAACAGCTTTGATACATAGCCTACGGGGTTTTTTTTTTTACCGGCCCAGTCTTGGGTCAAGACCCCATAAGCAGTGTGATTGCTCACATCCACAAACAACTGGGACTGCCTTTTTACGCCCGGGAGACTTAAAACTGGAGCAGTTATGAGTGCCTCTTCTAGTTCTTCGAACCTTTCTTCATCTTGATCTGTCTATTTAATCCAGTCCATTGTTGGTTTTTCATATAAAAATTTTACCTTTTCACTATAATTTTCAATCCATTGCCGGCAATATCCGACAAGCCCTAATACTTGCCTGACTTCTCGTTTAGTACTAGGAGGGGGTAAAGTTATGATACTTGCCACTCGTTCAGGATCTAGCTTTTTCTTCCCTTTTGTTAACCAATGTCCAAGATATTTTACCTCAGGTTCTGTGAACTGTAATTTTGATTTCGAAATGTTTAACCTCCTATCTCCCAAGAAGTTCAACAATTCTATGGTAGTTCTTCTCACCTCCCTCTCAGACTGACCGGCCAACGGAAGACCATCTACATACTGAAGCAACTTGTTTCCATCTACAGGCTTAAAGTGACTTAATACCTGTTCTAGAGCCTGTCTAAACAAATTCGGAGAATCCACAAAGCTTTGAGGTAAAGAAGTCTACTTCAATTGTTGTTTTCTGTTTGTCTCTGGATCCTCCCACTGAAAAGCAAAATAATCCCACCTTTCCTCGGCCAGAGGACAAGCCCAAAATGCATCTTTTAAATCAATTACACTGTACCATATATCCTTGGGGGAAATATTATTCAACAGAGTATAGGGGTTTGGAATCGTGGGGAATAGAGTTTTGGTTCTCGCATTCACTGCTCTTAAGTCTTGCACAAGCTGATAACTTCCATCAGATTTTAATACCGCTAGGATAGGAGTATTGTGTCTTGACATGCACAGCTCCATGGTTCCTTGTACTATAAGATTATCTATTATTGGCTTCAGTCCCCTTCGTCCTTCCATCGGGATGGGATATTGTTTAATTCTAATAGGTTCTTCTGGTCTCTCAATCTCTATATGGATGGGTGTCATTTCTATTCTACTGGCCTCCCCCTGGGTATACCAAACCTTTGGGTTTATTTCGCTCTCATCTTCTGCAGTCAATTTATACAAACTTACTACCAGTTGTGCCTCCTGCACAATCAAACTGATTTCTAGAATCACCATTAAATCTCTTCCTAATAAATTATAATCTGCTTCTTCTACTAATAGCATGCTACCTAGACATATCTTGGTTTCTGATTCTATTTCAACATCTTTAATAACAGGTACTTTAAATGGTTCTCCCTTAGCCCTTATTACCACCACAGTTTCTTTACTTTTAACACACCCCGAGGGTAATTGCTGAACCATACTCCGTTCAGCTCCAGAATCCACTAAGAATATTAGCTCTTGTTTTAAGGGTCCTAATTTTAGTTTTATCAAGGGCTCTGTTGTTGTTATGGACCCTAAAGTAAAGAGCCCCTGACACCTCTAATCTGCTTGAAAAATCTTCTCATCCCTTAACCTCCTCTTGCAATCCTTTTTGAGATGTCCCTTCATTTTGCAGTAAAAACATTCTGGGGCATTTTTCTGATGGACGGGGGGTTTTTTCCACTGTCCCACGTTTCGTGTCGGACTTACCGCATTTTGGAATCGCTCCTGTTTCTGGGCTTCTCGAACTGCCGCTACTAGCACTCTTGCCTGAGCTTTTTGTTTTTCCTCGTCCCTTCGCATGTATATGTGCTGGGCTTCTCGGAGGAGTTCTTGTAGCCCTTTCTCTTGCCAATTATCGATCTTTTCTAATTTCCCCCGAATGTCCTCCCAAGATTTTGTGACAAATTGGGTTTTAATTAAGACTTCCCCCACTGGTGAGGTCAGGTCTGTTCCTGAATACATTTGTAGATTTCGCTTTAATCTTTCTAACCACTCAGTGGGTGTCTCATCCTTCCCCTGGCATTCCCCAAAAACCTTGCTCATATTCTGTCCCCTGGGTACTGCATCTCTAACTCCCTGTATAACAATATTCTTCAGATCGATCATATTTTGCCTCTCGTCCTCCGTTTGTGGATCCCAGCCCGGGTCTTGACTTGGCCATTTTTCGAAGGTGCTAAATATGGGCCACGTTAGGTGATCCCTGATCTCCTTACCTCCCCAAATTTCGATGCAATAATAGACCATTTTCTCTTTGGATTTTGTGCTAAGGCTCGAATAGTCCCGCCAGTGTTCTAATAACCACCCCAAAGGGTTGTCCAGGGGAATTTCGGGTATGCTCTGTTTACTCCCTTTCGGGGGTTTTTCCTGGGACTTTTTCTGAGGCTTGCTCTTTCTCTGCCCCATGTGTTTTATTCTAGCTATCTTGTCTTACCTTTTTTTTTTTCCTTTTTTCAGCTGCGATCAGTACCGTTTGCAATTTTGCTCTGATATTTTACCAGCTTACTGGCCCCACGGAGAACCGTTCCAGGGGTCTTCCGCTGGTAACAGCTCTCTTTCCTGATATCTTATTTTGGACTTACCTAGTCTGAGACCAGAAGGTTTACTAGTTCCTGAACTCTAAAAGAACGTACCTTCCCTTCTGATCTTCCGTGATTGATCCCCCGAATTTCTCGGAAAATTCGGGCTTGACGTGTGTAACCGGGGTTTCTGCCCCCCCTCCCGCTTCGTATCTTTCACTTCCCCCGTGACCGACCTCTTCCCTCGCGGGAGAGAGGAACTGCGATCTTGGGGTCCACACTCACTTTGTGAAAATTTCACGTCTCACACACACGCTCGATCACACCTCGCCCAACCACGCAATACTTACGGTTCTTTTTCTTGCGTGGACTCTTTGTGCACGTAGATTTTTATGAGTGAATAAGTTAGCCGCGGTTCCGGAGATCTCCCCGATCTCCCCTGAGTTCCCTGAGAGCTCTTTTTATCCTCCTTTTCAATGCGTGGCAATTTTTGAGAATCGTGTTCGGTAATACGATTGGTTAGCAGAGCCCCTTGTCCCGTCAGGCCGCTAAAATCAGTGGAGGCGCCTCCTGAGCGGAGACATGGGCCCGCAATACCAGGATCGTATCACGTCGGGGTCACCAAATTGTCATAAATAAGTACGCCCAATTTAAGGTAAAACAAGTATAAAATTTATTTTGTGTCCGAGAGTTCGAACACGCAATGCCACGGTCGAAAAGGGAGACAGTGCCAAGCCCGGGGTTGGCACTGGGTGAACGCAGGTCTGACCTCTATCGCATCAGACCTCCCTCTGTTCACCCCGACTGCTTCTAACAGCTGGTTTATATACAGTTTTGACCATAAAGTCCGGATTTTGGGTATTGTTTCTGCCACTCAGCATATTCATGAAGCATGCTATTCATGAAACTGAGGTGGACAAAACGCATCCTGTGTTTTATTGATTTCTCATCACCAGAGGATGTTATCTGATGGCTCATGATGTTCCGTATCCTGGTCCGATCTGGTCGTTAACACCTGAGCTGGGATGGGATTTTCGGAGATGGTCGATCAGTCCTGCCATCAGCTCTGCCAGGAAATTCTCCTTGGAAAATGTAGATATCAGGAGTCGGCTTAATGCTTTCCTGATGTGCCGCCATTCTCTGTAGTGCTGTCTTTGGGATGTAAATCAGTTCCCTGGGCGAGGCCACAATTCTTTTTCTTGGGCAGGCTCTGCTTGTTCTAAAACTGGTTACAACTAAACCTTTTTTAACTATATATTTCGATATTACATATTTGAGCACGAATTTCCCACTTTTATTTATAACAATCATACGACTTGTGTTCTAGACCTTTCATCAGCCTTGTTGCCCTGCTCTGGACACGCTCCAGCATCTCAACATCCTTCCTAAAATGGGGGGCCCAGAACTGGACACAGTATCCGAGGTGTGCTCTAACCAGTGCTGAGTGCAGGGGAAGAGTCACTTCCCTAGTCCTGCTGTCCACACTATTCCTGATACAGGCAAGGGTGTCATTGGCCTTCATGTTCAGCCTGCTGTCAATCAGTACCCCCAGGTCCCTTTCTGCTTGGCTGCTGTCTAGCCACTCTGTCCCCAGTCTGTAGTGCTGCATGGAGCTGTAGTGGCCTATCGCCTGCGTGGGGACTGTCCCAGTGGACAGAGTCCGGCAGCGTGTCCCAGAAGCGTCCCTTGGGGAGCTGGTCTGGTGGTGCTGCTTTAGCTCCTGCTGCAGCACTCTGCTACCCTGCCGGTGGGCGCAGTAAGGTAAGCCCCAGCAGGTCCAGGGGTAAAGAATAAGGGAGGGATCTTCTGTATGGGTATCCGAGGAGTTTATTAAGGGTTCCTCGCTCGAATGGGTCCAGGGACAGAAGACCCAGGACAAAGGAGAGCACAGACTTTTATAAAGCAACAAACAACCAATCAGCTGAGGGTCCAGGGGAGGAGAGAAGGCGGGATAAGCTTACACAGTCCAATGAAGGGAGGGAAGGGGAGGAGAGAGAGAACCACAACCAATGGGGTATCGAGTAACATAGAAGCTTCTAGACGTGAATACATATGTATAAGGGGTGGAGAGCAAATAGTCTAATCATGGGGGTACAGTTAACATAGCAAGAACACATCAATCACGTGGAAGAAACTATTATCCTCCAGAGGGAAGGGGAGGATTTTCAAACCTGAGCAACCCTCCACCATGGCCCCTTAGATTGAATTACCAAAATATGAGTATCTATCTAGCATCGATGTCCAACTCAGGACGGACAAAGACTCTCTAACAAGGCTGTTAGAAAGTGTATGCTTATTTCAGCGCCGGGCAACTGTGTGGGATAGCTCCCTAAGACGCAGCGCAAAAGCACAAAGCAATACAAGAGCTATATATTTACAAAAGTCTTGAATATTCAAAATATAAGGATACATTCATCATATATTGGTGCCTCCCATTTCCTCACTTCATATGGTAATTAGCTGAATACTAATTAAGCATGCGTAGTTTGCCTTTTAATTTGGGTCAGTGGTCGTGAAATTAGAGGAGAGGGCTGGGATGATGAAGTAAAACTCCTCTTCCTCTGTTTGAACTTTTTCGCCCTTTGGGTTTCGACAATACAAATTGCTTCTAAGGGAACTTTTGGTTCCTTCTGACATTTTCTCTTCAATAGGAAAATTAGTAACTGCCTACATTCCCTTAGATCTATGAAGCAATGTTTTCTATTTCCCTATTGCAAGCACAGCTGAATAAGCACCTAAATGACCAATAATTGTTCAGTTACATTCCAAACTTGTCTCAATTTAGTTCTCTAGTTAATCATTGACTTCAGCTGGGTCTGCTTACTAACTCTATTTTCTTTAAATTACTGAGTCTATTTTAACTGATTTTTTTGTCTATGATTCTAATTTTTGAAACTCTGTCTTTCAAGATCCCTTGGGACCTTCCAGATCTTCCTGGGCCTCAGTGGTAGCCTCAACGGCCGCCACAGTGGCCAAAGTGCAGGACCTGGCATTTGGTCTTGTTAAACATAATATCGTTTGATTCGGCCCATCTATCCAGCCTGTCCAGATCCCTCTGCAGAGCCCTCCTACCCTCCAGCAGGTCAACACTCACACCCAACTTGTTGTCATCTGCAAATTTACTGATGGTAGACTCGATGCCCTCATCCAAATCATCAATAAAGATATTAAACAGGACTGGGCCCAACACCAATCTCTGGGGGACACCACTAGAGACTGGCTGCCAACTGAATGCACCATTTACCACCACTCACTGGGTCTGGCCATCCAGCCAGTTCTTAACCCAGAAAAGAGTGCACCTGTCCAAGCTGTGGGCTGCCAGCTTTTCCAGGGAATGCTATGGGAGACAGTGTCAAAGGCTTTGCTGAAGTCCAGGTACACAACATCCATAGCCTTCCCCTCACTCACGAGGTGGGTCACCTGGTCATAAAAATAGATCAGATTGGTCAGGCATGACCTGCCCCTTCTAAATCCATGTTGTCTGAGTCTGATCCCCAGCTGACCTCTAGGTGCCATGTGATCACACTCAAGATGATTTGTTCCATAACCTTACCAGGCACTAAGGTCAGGCTGACAGGCTTGTAGTTTTCCAGATCCTCCTTCTGGCCCTTCTTATGGATGGGCATCACATTGACCATCTTCCAGTCATCCAGACCTCCCTGGTTAGCCCTGGAGGGTGGCTTGGCAAGCTCTTCCGCCGGCTCCCTCATCACTCTAGGATGGATCCTATCTGGTCTGATAGACTTGTGAGCATCTAAGTGGCTCAGCAGGTCAGTTACTGCTTCCTGGATTACAGGGGGCCTATTCTGCTCCCTGTCCCCATCTACTAGCTCAGGAGGACAATTGTCCTGAGGATGACCTGTCATTCTTGAAAACTGAGGCAAAGGTGTTAAGTACCTCAGCCTTTTCCTCATAGTTACCAAAGGATAACTATATTCCTCTCCCCCATCAAGAATGGAGGTTTTCCTTGCCCCTCGTTTTGCTAATAATATATTTATAAAAACATTTTCTATTATTCTTTACAGACCAGGTTAAGTTCTGTGGGGGGATTAGGCTTTTCCTCTTTTTTTTTTTTTTCTCTCAGGGAATTTTCTTCCCATTTCTTGCCCTGGAGATGATGAATGGATGGTACTTAAGAGACAAAAGATGTAGCTGGGCATCTTGGAATTCCATTGAAATAGTTCTGGGGAGGAGGGGGGAAGCGGTGCTGCAGTCTCTTAGGTGAGGGGCGAGGGAATCCTTGCCTGGCTCGGAGGGCAGACTGTTCTGGTTTTGGTGTGGACTGCTGCTGCTCAGAGGATTCACTGTTACTGCGGAGTTTTTTTTTTCCCTTCACTGCTTCTCTTTACCGTGGCTGAGCCTCTGCTAGCAAGAGCGACCATTGAACTGGGACCTTTCAACACCCGGCCTCGCTGGGAAGGACCCTCACCATCTGCTTGGGTGCCTCAGGGAAAACCCGAGCCCTTCACCTTCTCTCTCTCTCCGGAGGAAGCACTGCCCGGCTACTGCCACCGTTGCCAGGACATCACACGGGACATGTGAGAGCCAGGGGAAACCCGAAACAACCCCTCCCCTCCACCTTCTCTCTCTTCCCGGGTCTGCCTCGCCCCCGCTGTTTCTTGCCGCTGCTCTAGGGTTTTTGCTACACCTTGGTTCGCTGCCCTGAGTCTTCTTGCCTCTCCTGTTCCAGTCTGCTGCTCCGAGGTTCCTGCTACAGTCCAGCTCGCCACCCGGAGTGGCACTGAGACCAGCTGCTCTCTGTGAGTTTTGCAAGACGAGCCATCTCCTCTCTACTCCCTCGCCTAAGCCACCATTGTCAGTGGAGAGGCTGCTGACCTCGCCCCACAGCGCCCCCTTCAGCCGTGGGGGAATCATCGCAGCTGTCCTGCCTCTCCAGGGCCCGCCAGAACCCCTGCCGGTTGTGGTCCTAAATACACCAAAAGGGGAACTGCTTGATGGGCAAGAGAAGGCTGTTGGGTTTCTGTTTTGTTTGTTGTTGCTATTGTTGTTTGTTTGTGTTGTTTTATATATTTTAGTAAAGAACTGTTATTCCTTTTGTGATAAATGAGTATATGATAAATGTTGGCTTTCGCATTTACTAGTAATAATGTGCTATGTAGAAATAGCGTTGTGATAAAATACAGTTAAGTAGAAACAAGTTCAGAGTAAATTATAACCTCGAGGTAGTTGTGATATGTTGAGAAATGTAGTCATAAATATATAGCTATAAATGTCTTTTGAGTTGATAAATCACAGAGCCAAGGATCAAGGCATCTTAAAAGAAACAAAGAAGATAAAACCACTCACGTTCAGGAAACCAGTTATCTCAACTCACACCTCCCAAAGAGCTGTATATTAGGCAGAGGAAAAGGAGATTTCTGCCTTCAATTCTGAGACGATCCAGGCACTGAGAGGCATCGTGTTGGCGAGAGGGGGCAGGGACCAGGGAAAGAAGGGGTGTGTGTGTGAAGTGTAAATTTTCTTCTGAGCTTAATGAACACGTAACACATAAAGAAAGTACTTAAACACATTGTAAAATGAATGAAATGTGCCTCTGGCAAATATTGCTAAGTGCCCAGCACTGTTTTTGCCTTTGTTCTACTAATAAATTTTCAATATTATTCAACAAAAATTTTAGCTTGTGAACTTGTTTTTCACACTTTCCCCATATCTTTTCCTGAAAGCCCTGTAATTTCAAAGTTATAATAATCTGGAGGGAAGGGAGTCCTATTTTCCATTCCAGGAAGGTTCTCGCTTTCCTGGGCAGACACCCGTCTCTTAAACCAGGATATACCTCTTGACTCAAATAGTTAGAAATTGTCTGCTTTTGAGTGGGGGAATCCAAACACTGGGTGGAAGGCACAGCTAACATGGAGTATTCTACCCCAGGGCTTCAAAAGAGCCCCATTATATTTGACTATCGGTTTAAAAATAATTTTAAAAAATCTTAACAGAATTTGTCGTCGGGTGATTTTATGATGATACTCTATTCCCTAATAATCTGCTTTATGCCCAGAAATGGCTGTTGTAGCTTTAACGTGAATAAGGGGGAGGGGCGGCAGTCTTGGATCTCCTGCACGGGCTTTATTCAAAGACTCTCTTGGGAGCATGCTGGCTGTGGTGTAGATGTTGCTTTCACTAAATCACATTTTTACTAGCTTAAGCAAGACATTTCCTTTTTTCCTTCCCCTGGCCTGGAGACTGCACCAGCAAATCCTTTTGACACCTCCTGTTTTGTTTTCTCTTGAACTGTTCGGCTTGGTTTTGGTCCGAAGTCAGGTGGTCACTGAGGTGGTCGATCCGGGACCTGTGGGGGATTGGTGGGGGCGGATCCAAGCCCGAAACCTTGGAAAAGCTGAACCAACAAGCAAAAGGACACCAAAATCCACCAGCTTCATCTGCTGTGAGGAGTAGACCAACGCCAGAAGTTCAGCAGGTTCCCATCTGTTTTGCCCGAGCTACTGCGTGAACTCCTTTTTTCCCTTCCCTGAGACAAAGGGGCTGGCCACCACTGTTGCCTTCCTGGCCACGTGGCCAGTCAGCCCCTTTATTTCTTCCCCGGGCATTTTGAGTTTTTTTCTTCTGCTGTGGGTGGGTGTGTGTGTGTGTGGATGGGGGGCAAGGTTCTGAAAGTTCAATATCTAGCATTTATTCAATCTTTTTCTGTGCCTTGTGGGCACCTTGCTTTGTTAATAAACAAGTTTTTGTTTTCCACTTTCACCCACAGGTATTCGTTTCTCTCACTGGCAAAAGGGATTACTGCAGCCCTTCTCTTTAGAGGAAATACTCATCCCAGAGCATTTTCTCCCAAATTTTTCTCTAAGCCAAAACAAATTTTACGACAATGTGCAGATGACCAATAATCAAGACTGAAAGTAAGTGCTTTGATGCTACTGTCTGTTAAATTTCTTGGGACAATCTGGATACAGGGTATCAAAAATAATTACACAAATAGCCAAAGAAGCAGTAATATATTTTAGTTTTGAGATTTTGCAGGAAAAAAGAAGCTTGGGAAGCAGCTGAAAAGAAGCCGTTTGCCAGACTCCAGAGCCAAGGACTACAAGCCTTCTTAGGTATGTCCGGATGGTGTCAGTTATGGATTGCCAACTGGGGGTAGTTGCAAAACCCTTCTATGGTCCTCCACTGAAAATATTTGGTATGGACTCCTGAGAGTCAGAGGGCCTAGAAAGCCCTGAAAGAACCTTGATGCCAACCCCTGCATTGGGACTCCCACACTTAAACCAAACCATCTGAGTTATTTGTGCATGAAAGGATGCACCTGGTACTAGCGGTACTGGCATAGCATTTGGAGTCATGGAAGCAGCCTATCTAAACAATTGGACAATGCAAATAAAGGATGACCCGGATACCCGAGAGAGGTGGTAGCTGCAGAAAAGCACAAAAGTTGATATGTACCCCACATGGTAATAGATGGTTTGGAACAAAAAGGAGGACATTGGATATTGCCAGCAGGATACTGAAATACCAGGAAATTAATAGATCAGTTGTTGAAAAACGTGTGCTTTTTTGCAAAATAATCCCAGGAAAGGAAGAAGGCCACCTCCAGGGCTAGTAAAACAGGCAAATTCACCAGGTGATTACTGGCAAAATGATTTTGCAGAACTGCCAAGGCAGAATGGGAACTGGTACATTTTGTTATTGGTAGATCCTTTTTCTGGATGTCCAGACACTTTCCCATGTTGCACCAATGAGGAAAGGGAAGTCTCAAAAGTTTTGTTGAAATTAATATTTAATAGCACTGAAGATAACTCTTTTAGGTCTTAAATGGCATATCATTATCAACAGGTCATTAGGACTAGACTTGCCTTTCTGACCAGGAGACACAGTATGCATCAGAACCTGGAATTTTAGATCAATCCAGAAGTGGAAGGGACCATATCAAGTCCTCCTGGTAACCTACACTGCACTCAGGGTAGCAGGAATTGAACCCTGAGTTCATCACATGCAGGTAAAACCAACAACCACACATTAAACACAGCAGAAACAAGACTGAATAACACTCTGGAGTTTATATATATATATATATATATATGTAAATCCTATTCTTTTAGATATATGATTTTCCAGGGGACTATTATTTATTTTGGGCTAGATGAAGATAATAAATAATTGTATATTTATAATAATAATATAAGCTACATTCTTAACTTCTGGGAAGGGGAATGTGGGCTTAAAGTTAGCGCAAGATTTTGGCAGATTACTGAATGTAACCTAACAGCTTGCTTGCCAACACCAACCTCTGCAGAAGATCCGGTTCCGTGGGGAGCTGTAGTCAGCAATTTGACAAAAATTTGGGAACACATGTGGGACCTTACAAAACAGATTACATGAACGTGGAGTATACAGTTACTTGAAACTGAATAACAATACTTCTTGTGTGCACATTGCAAATGTGACTGCTAAATTGGATGATCAGATAGAGAGGATAAAATCAGTTGTTACATCTAGCAGAGAATTAAGGCCAGGATTAAAAAGTAACTGTGCGGGGAAAAGGATGGGACATCGCACCAGATCAATGTGATCAAGTGAAGCTGCTTTATTGCAGACAGCAAGCATACTTATATCCTACAGTTCAGAATCACACGCTAAAAATAAAGCTACATGATAAGTTTTCACACGGTGTTTTCTCTATTCTAATTAGAGTACTAACTTTAGTCACAGAAGGCTACAATAACAGTTTCATCTGCCTAGTTCCTCTTCAGACACCTGGGAATTATTTATAGTCTTAGTATCTCCCTTTCTCACAGGTGCCTTTCAGGTGACCTTGAACAGACAGAGGCCTATTTCTCATCTAAAGAGACTGGATTGCTCATATGTCTGTGCAGACGGAGATAGTTATTCCCCACAAATCCCCCTTCTTTTCTTTGAGCAATCCAGACTTGGCTTACACTTTTTTCTACTGCTTTCATCAAACACTTAACAATACATGGCAATAATACATTTATGATTATAATAACCACTAAAACTATCAGTCCCATCTTTCCAAACTCCATTAACCAGCCCTTAATACCTAAGCTTGCTAACCAATCTCCTAAAGGCAATTCTACTATCTTTATCTTCTTCATGTTTTCCCTCAATTGTTGTAAATGAGCATGAATTGATTGTGAGTGGTCAGATAGATTCATACAGCACATTCCATCAAACTCTTCACAACCATGGCCCTGAGCCAGCAACAAGAAGTCTATTGCAGCTCGGTTTTGCAGCACTGTGTGCCTAACACTATTAAAGTCCTGTAACAGTTCTGTAATTATGTTCAACGTTAAGCTGTTAGCTGTCCAACAGGCCTATTTCTCGCAGTGCATTTCCAGCGGAAGCTCCTGGCACAAATGATGACATTAATACTTGGGACACTTTTCCTTGTAATTCAACCTTATCCTTACAATCAGGTCCCAGTTGTTCTACTGATCGTTTTGTTCTGGTTCTACTTACATTTCGTAATACATCGGCCATTGAGGGGGCAAAAAGAGTGAGTTTGCCAATATAACAAGGTCCTCCATAAACCCTTACAGGAATTCCTTGCCATGCCCGGTCTCCACAAATTAAAAAGTACCCTGGGGGAAATTCTTTGGATGTATCATTGCTCCAAATAGGAAATTTGCTGCCTCTTGTCTCTGCCCCTAAGCTGCCATTACAATAATAATTCTTGTTTTGATACTTAAACCACTTAGAGGTGCTTGATACATTAGTCCAAGATGCCCAATTATTTTCTTTATGAAATTCAACTCCCATAAAGGCTGGTCCTCCAATAAAAATACAAGAGTTGTTCCCAAAGGTTGATCCTACCAAATCGAGTTCTTGTGGATTCCAGGGCATTGATTGGTTTAAGTTATTAATTATTAGGCCTGCTGCTATGGCGGTTTGATTGATGCAGCGGGAGGGATGCTTGGCAAAGATGGTATAACACGTTTGGTTTATTTTACTTTCGTTTAGTACAGATGCGTTTCTTACCCATCCTTTAATCGTAAGTATGGGACTCCTACCAAACAAGTGCAAAATGGGTCGGATGATGTTGCCATAGATAGGCAAAATGATGTCTGTCTGGTTTGATTAGCCCAGGTGATCCACATGTTCTGTCTGGGATTTATTTTATGTAATCCAGAAACCTCACATAAACCCAAAACTATTAACATCACCGCTGCTGCCGTGGCTTGCGTTTGCATTGCCATCTCATTTTTTGTTCTTCCTGTTATAAACGAATCAGCCAATTTTATGATTAAAGAGAATTTATTAAAAAATCAAAGTATAAAATCTGAAAAAGAGCCACAAAGCAAAAAAAAGAACAACGCCGAGCCAGGCGATCGGCATTGGGGTGAACTGAGTCCGAAACCCTGTCGGTTCAAATCTCACTAGTTCCCCGCTGTGGTTTCCATGAGGTGTCTTTTTACACCTTTTTTCTTCTTTGTTAATTTTATCTTTTCAATACAACAATGTAGTTTTTTCCTGTCTTTCCACCACGTCTGATGGCAGTTCCTGAAATCAGTAGTTGATTTTTGCTGTTGGAATGAGTTTTCTGGCGACGTATATTATTTATTGCATATGCACACTTGGAATACACATCCTGGAGTCATATATTAGTATATACACATATCCTGGAGCTCTGCCAGACGAAGAAATCCCACGAAATGCACAATTTTGATGGTCACCTGCTTCTGGTATTTGTGCTTTCTCTCAACTTCAGTGAAATGCTGTAATCTTAAATTTTAGCACAAATTATTTTGCAACATATACTACAATCCCTCCCCTTTTATATTAAAATATTAATTTGTGCTTTTATGGTAAGTTTGATTAGGTTTGCTTATTACACAATTTCAATTTCATTCTTCTACATTTATAAGATTTAACAATTACATTTCTATATTATTATGTAAATGAATAAACTTTCATATCTAAAGTTCTACAATGGTTTTTTTGAACAGGGTACTGATTAAAACTTCAAACATTCTCTATGTCTGTTAAAATTCATCTTTGTACTCCTCCCATGATTGTTCTTCATACATTTTGTAATTTCTTCGCGAGTTGTATAGATAATTTTTTCTTCTGCTTATTTGGGCTTCAAACTTAGTCAAAACTTCAGTAGCTTTACTTTTTCCATCTTCTTTTCTTAATCTCATTATCTTAGATGCCTTGGGTGCTTGGCCAAGTTTTCCCATAGCTACTTCAGGGTCCATAGGCATTGCTGCTCTTTGCATATTTTGGACAACAGAATGGATGAGTCGGATGAAGCATGGTACTAAACAAGGTAAAAACAGTAATCCAGCCGTGGAACATAATATTTAAAATCCCACCTTTTTTCATCAAGCTCTTTCCCCAAACAATTGGTCCCACCATGAGGCTTGGAGGATGGAATTCCATTTTTGGACTGGCACATGTGCCACTTTCTTGATTTTTGCCACAAAATTTTTGATAGTTTCTCTATAGTTATCTATTTCTACACAGCATTCAGATTCATTGAATTTCCCACAGACCCCTCCTTCAGCTAACAAGTAGTCCAAAGCTATCCGGTTTTGGTATACGAGTGCTCGCATTTGGGAATGCTGTTTTGCTAATAATTCAAGAGCGTCAGAGGTATGATTTGACTCGACTTCTACTACAGTCTGGAGTTTTATTAGTCGATTCAGTAGGTAAATAGGGGTCCTATATCCCCAGCTTCCATCTTGAGCCCAAGTTGCTGGGCCATAGTATGCTATTATTCTTTTTGCCGGCTATTCATCTTTTCCCCATTTTTGATTCCCTCCTGCTTTCGGAAATTCGAGGTTCAATTCTCTCTTTTCTCTGTCTAGGGTCTCATATAGGGGTGCTCCTAGTAGATTACTCTCGAACCTTGGCAGCATAAAGAAGGAGGGTCTAATTATTCCTAATGTAGAGGATCCTCTCTACCTGCGGGGTAGTTCACTGTAAGCTTCCTCCCCGCAAATCCAATATATTCTCTTAGGTGCTTTCCATGGTTCATTTACAGATTCTGGTCTTTCCCAGTAATCTTTTAGGTCTTTCAAGGTTTGGTAAGGGTTAGCTCCAGGGCTTCTGTGCCAACATAACCCAATTTGGTCAATCCATTCACAGTCTCTTCCCCTGATCCGACTCCAATAGCCAGCAGGGGTTTCTGGTTGCCAAACTTTTGAGTTATTATTTGAGTGCACTGTTAGAGTGGACATACAGGGAGTATATCCCACTACTTCAGTATATCTTTTTCCTTCCCTGATGATACAAACTGTTCCAATTATTCGATTATCTAAAACCCACCCCTCGGGTCGTTTTAATGTTTTAGAAATTTGAGTATTATTCCATTGTAGAAGTTGTTCTGGAGCTAGACTCTCACCTTTCCATGGCCATTTTTCAGCTGATTTAAGCCTTCCACAGATCCAACAACTGGATAATCCTAATTCTGTGGCAATTTCTTGCATTAGGTTTACAAAAAGGTTCTTATTTGAGGAGGGTAAACCCCAGTTGTTATACTGTTATTATGACTGATCATATTGTTCACTTAATGTCTTTAATTTTTCTTGCTCTATTCTTCTCTTCTTTGCTTCTGACCCTGTTTCTTTAATTCTTGAGCAATTTGTTTCATCCTAGTCTCTGGATCTACCCCTTTCTCGTCTCTTGGAAAACAAAAAATTCTGTTATATTGTAAGCAAATTCATTCATCATTATCGTTGAGATAATTAGTCATTAAGCCTTCATTACTGACAGAAAATCTTTTGTCATATTTTGTATTTTCTCAACCCAGCATGTTTTCCACTCATAGTGCACATTCTTAATTGGCTGCGATCATAGGAGGTTGTACTGGCTTGGGAATATTCCAAAAACATTGTTTCTATATTCTTTCCAATCCATACAGAACAATTACATTTGTCACAGGTGGGTATCACAGGCTCAACTGCTCATTTGTATAATACCTGAGTTAATACTTTCTTATATTTCTTCATGGACCGTGCCTCTAACCCCCACTCATTAGGAATTGTTTTCGGGTCATAGCAGATTATTTCTCCTTCTAATTGACACATTTTATATTGAGTGCCATTATGTATGCACTTTCCCTTCTCACTGCCACTTTTGCAGTCATAGTGGGTCTGGTATGTGATGGTCTCTATAGCCACCTGTTCGGTTAGGGTGGTCTTAAAGCGCTGCCCACAGTTTTGGGCTGGGCTCTGCTTCTCAACACTGAGGTGATTCTTAGGGAGTAGGCTGGCCGTCTTGTCCATTATTAGACTCAAGACCATCAGGATTCCCCACAGGCGTACTCCTCTGCGTCTGCCTACGCCCACAGGGTTGCCACCCATGGCGAGGGAGTCTATCTTCTTGGCAGCAGGGGTATTCTTCAGGGGACCCATAATTGGAACGAGCCGCATACCTCCTTTTAAATATGTCCCACCTTGATAGTTCAACTGCATCAGCACTCGATTGCTAGGGCCCGTGCCTTTGAATCTAATTTACCCCTCACTCCCTTTTTGAACAAGTGATACCACTTTGGAGAGTCTAATTCTAATATGCCCGTGCTAGTAGCGACTACTAAGGTATGGGTGGTTAAAGCGTATTCCTTCTCCAAGCACCTTGTACAAAGTTCTTTTGGTTTGTATCCCCTCTTACAATGTGTAACCCAAATTTCTTGACAATAACTATACTTAAAGTGAACAAATGGATAACATTCGCACCCTGGTACCAAACAACTTATCTCCTTCAGTCATTCAGTATGTTGGTGCAGTTTTATCTTCCAGCTTCCTGGAGAAGTCACTTTCCATTCAGGTGACCCCTCCTGACGTTTAATCTTCTTTACTTGAGAAGTGTGTCCAACCCTTCTCAGCCGTTTGTATTGCTGTGTCTGTGGTTAGAAGTACAAGGAAAGGACCTTCCCAGTGAGGTGTTAGAGAGACTTCTTTCCAGGTTTTCTGTTGATGAAGTCTCTGTAAAACCTTCCTGGTATAATCTTTAGATAATAATTCTTTTCCATCAGGTAATTTCCATTTAAGTTCTTCTCACTTTCCTCCTTTTTTTTCATATTCTTCTATTTCTTTTTAGGAGGGTGTGGTAGTTTGAAAGCAAATCAGTGAGAGGCTCAAAGTCAGAACTACAATTTAATAGGAAAAATGTAGTAATACAAAAAAACCCAAAAAAAACCCACTGACAGAGTCAGAATACAACCTGACACCCTGTCGGTCAGGGTGTTGGTAGTAGTCCACTTAGAAGGTGGTTGCAGTCCTCTGGGAGTGATAGATGTGGTTCTGTTGAAGCAATGATCCTGAGAAAGGTGTAGTTCTCCTCTGAAGGTCCAGTGGTGGTGTAGAAGGGTCTGGTCTTCCTCTGGGAATCCCGTGGAAAAGGCTGCCTATAGTGCTTCAAATCTCAGTTTATATGCAGATCGGGATACATTGGTTCCTCCCCCTGGGCGGGGCATCTCACAATGGGATGATGAGCCACTATCTGCAATGTTTGGGGTGAGTGAAGTGCCCATCCGGCCCCAACGACTGGCCTATTAGCAAACCGTTCTGCAGCCATCAGGAACACTGCCACGCCCGGCCCCCAGCATCCCGTGAAGATGGTGATAGAATACATACCATTGTAACCTAAGACATTATCCACCCCTTATTCTATCACCATCTATGTGATACCCGAACCAGTACTCCCCTTTATACATATATATACATATACAATGAAACTTTACACACAGTTCTCACTTAAAATTAAGTTTCCTTGTGGTACACAATGGGTTTCCCCATCTTTCTGCATTACCCACCAAGTGTAACCAGGTCCTTGAGCAAAAACAACCCCGCGGATAGGTTTGCCTTTGTCTGAGGTGGGACTAATCCAAACAGTCTTTCCTAAAATACCTCTCATGTGTACCACAGGGACTCTTGTTTCCGTCCACTGTGTGCAAGGGTTCAGACTGGGCAGGACCAGCTCGATTGATGGAGCCTCGTGTGTTGACCATCCAGGTGGCCTTTGCTAAGTTCACTTCCCAATTTTTGAAGGTCCCCCTGCCAAGTGCCTTCAGGGTGGTCTTAAGCAGTCCGTTGCACCGTTCAACTTTCCCGGCAGCTGGTGCATGATAAGGGATATGATATATCCACTCGATGCCATGTTCTCTGGCCCAGCTGTTTATAAGGCCATTCTTGAAATGGGTCCCATTGTCCGACTCAATTCTCTCAGGGGTGCCATGTCTCCACAAGACTTGCTTTTCCAGGCCTAAGATGGTGTTTCAGGCAGTAGCATGAGGCACAGCGTAGGTCTCCAACCATCCAGTGGTTGCTTCCACCATGGTCAGCACGTAGCGCTTGCCTTGGCGGGTTTGGGGAAGGGTGATGTAGTCAATTTGCCAGGCTTCCCCATACCTATACTTCAACCATCGTCCACCGTACCACAGAGGCTTCACCTGCTTGGCCTGCTTGATCATAGCGCAGGTCTCACAGCCATGGATGACCTGTGAGATGCTGTCCATGGTCAAGTCCACCCCTCGGTCACGAGCCCATAGGTACGTTGCATCTCGACCCTGATGACCAGAGGCATCATGGGCCCAACGAGCTAGAAATAATTCTCCCTTGTGCTGCCAGTCCAGATCCACCTGTGATACTCTCAGTTTGGCAGCTCGGTCCACCTGCTCGTTGTTACGATGCTCTTCATTGGCCCGACTCTTGGGTACATGTGCATCCACATGTCGAACCTTCACAGTCAGCCTCTCTACACGGGTAGCGATGTCCTGCCAAATCTCAGCGGCCCAGATGGGTTTCCCTCTGCGCTGCCAGTTGGCCTTTCTCCAGCGATTCAACCAACCCCACAAAGCGTTAGCTACCATCCAGGAGTCAGTGTAGAGATAGAGCCGAGGCCACTTCTCTCGCTCAGCAATATCCAAAGCCAGCTGGACGGCTCTGAGCTCTGCGACCTGACTCGATCCACCTTCTCCCTCAGTAGCTTGTGCAACTCATCGTGTGGGGCTCCATACAGCAGCTTTCCACTTCCGGTTAGCACCCACAATTCGGCAGGAACCATCAGTGAAGAGGGCATATCGTCTTTCACTCTCCGGTAGCTGATTATATGGTGGGGCTTCCTCAGCACGTGTCACTTGCCCCTCCTCTTCGTCAGAAGATAATCTAAAAGTCTCACTTTCAGGCCAGTTTGTTATAATTTCCAGAATCCCAGGGCGATTAGGGTTTCCTATCCGGGCTCGCTGTGTGATCAGCGCAATCCACTTGCTCCATGTGGCGTCGGTGGCATGATGTGTGGAAGGAACCCTTCCCTTGAACATCCAACCCAGCACTGGTAGTCGGGGTGCCAGAAGCAGCTGTGCTTCGGTGCCAATTACTTCCGAGGTAGCTCGAACTCTTTCATAAGCCACAAGAATCTCTTTTTCGGTTGGGGTATAGCTGGTCTCAGATCCTTTGTATCCCCGACTCCAGAACCCAAGTGGTCGTTCTCGAGCCTCTTCAGGTCCCTTCTGCCACAGGCTCCAGGATGGACCATTCTCCCCGGCCGCAGTGTAGAGCACATTTTTCACATCTTGTCCTGTTCTGACTGGCTCAAGGGCTACTGCATGGGCAGTCTCCTGCTTAATTTGTTCAAATGCTTGTTGTTGCTCAGGACCCCACTGGAAATCATTTCTTTTTCGTGTCACGAGGTAAAGAGGGCTTACAATTGTGCTGTATTCTGGGATATGCATTCTCCAAAACCTGACAGCTCCTAGAAAAGCCTGGGTTTCCTTCTTGTTTGTAGGTGGGGACATAGCAGTGATCTTGTTGACTACTTCTGTTGGGATCTGGCGATGTCCATCTTGCTACTTGATTCCTAAAAACTGGATTTCTTGAGCGGGTCCCTTAACTTTACTTCGCTTGATGGCAAAACCAGCTCTTAGGAAAATCTGGATGATCTTCTTTCCTTTCTCAAAGACTTCCTCTGCTGTGTTCCCCCATACGATAATGTCGTCGATGTACTGCAAATGTTCTGGAGCCTCACCCTTTTCTAGTGCAGCCTCGATCAGGCCATGGCAGATGGTGGGGCTGTGCTTCCACCCCTGACGGAGTCTGTTCCAGGTGTATTGCACGCCCCTCCAGGTGAAAGCAAATTGAGGCCTGCACTCTGCTGCCAGAGGAATGGAAAAAAGGCATTGGCAATATCGATGGTCACGTACCACTTTGCTGCCTTGGATTCCAGTTCGTACTGAAGTTCCAACATGTCTGGCACAGCAGCACTCAGTGGTGGTGTGACCTCATTCAGGCCACGATAATCCACTGTCAGTCTCCATTCTCCACTGGATTTACGCACTGGCCATATAGGGCTGTTAAAGGGTGAATGAGCTTTGCTGACCACCTCTTGGCTCTCCAGTTTACGAATTATCTCGTGGATGGGAACCATAGAGTCTCTGTCTGTGCGGTACTGTTGTCGGTGCACTGTCGCTGTGGCGATTGGTACCTGCTGTTCTTCAACTTCTAGCAGTCCCACAGCAGAGGGGTCGTCTGAGAGACCAGGCAAGGTATTTAGCTGTTGGATGTCTTCTGTTTCTACAGCGGCTATCCCGAAAGCCCAACGATGTCCTTTTGGGTCTTTGAAATACCCATTTCTAAGATAGTCTATGCCCAGGATGCATGGGGCCTCTGGGCCGGTCACGATGGGGTGTTTCTGCCACTCATTCCCAGTTAAACTCACTTCAGCTTCCAATGCAGTCAGCTGCTGGGATCCTCCTGTCACCCCAGAAATAGAAATAGATTCTGTTCCCACGTACCTGAATGGCATCAGGGTACATTGAGCGCCTGTGTCAACCAAAGCCGTGTATCTTTGTGGGTCAGATGTGCCAGGCCATCGGATCCACACAGTCCAATAGATCCGGTTGTCCCTTTCCTCCACCTGGCTAGAGGCAGGGCCCCTCTATTCCTGATCGTGGTACACGTTGCTCTCTTCCTGTAAATATGTTCTTGAGGTCCCTTCAAGAGGATCGGTCATATCATCATTTCTATACTGTTCTGAGTTCTGTCCACAAGAGACCAGAGCGGCGTTGACTCTAGGTGGGCTCCTTGTGGTAGTTGTTCTTCTTTTTAGTTCACGTACTCGGGCTGCTAAGGAAGAGGTGGGTTTTCTGTCCCACTTTCTCATGTCTTCTCCATGCTCCTGAAGGAAAAACCAGAGGTTACCTTGTGGAGTGTATCTTCTTTCTCTGGCTGGGGAATGTTGGCTCTTAATAGCAGAGACCCTTGTTGGTTCTGGCAAGATGTGGTGAATTTCTTGCTTCAGCTCCTTTCTGAGTTTCTCTTCCAAGTTCCGGACGTGCTCAGCCAGCTGTGTTTCCACAGATGAGACATGGGTGCGAAATGGGGCAGTGACAGTGTCCTCATAAATTCTTAGTTTGTTGGCCAGTACTCCCACCTTGTCCACTCCTTCCCTCTATTGCAGTGTTGCTAGGTAATGGGAGTATATCTGTGGTCCGAGCCGTGCGAATCTCAACCACATCTGTGACGTGCATTGGACATCATCTGGGTTCTTAGGGAATCTCTCATCTTCTGAGAAAATGATCTCCAGCACGGCCAATTCTCTCAGGCATCGGATACCTTGTTCCATTGTGCTCCATTTTCCTTGGTGCACCTGGAGGTCTTCTTTACAAAGGTATCTGTCTTTTACGCTTGCCAGCAGTCGCCGCCAGAGGCTGAGAGTTTCTTGGGTTTTCCCGATCCCCTGGTCAATGACCACATCCTGGGTCAGGGATCCAAGTTGCCTGGCCTCACTTCCATCTAGCATGGTGTCATTGGCTGCAGCGTCCCAGATGCGAAGAAGCCAGGTCAGGATGGATTCATTTGTCTGGCGGGTGAACTCCCTCCGTAGGTCACGCAGCTCACCCAGGGATAAAGAGCGAGTGATGATCTCTGGCTCCGTCTCTTCTGCTTGGTGCGAAGGTCCAGCCTCCTCCTCATCGGTCGCTGTGCGGGCTGATTTGCTCCTGGTTTTCTTTTTTTGAAGGGGGGCAACTGCTACTGGCTTAGGCTGTTCTGGCTTGGTGATGGCTTGTGTGGAGACTCTGTCATTTCTTTCAGTCTCTTTTTCCTCCATGACAGTTTGTTTAGATATGGTGCCTGTTGTTCTGCTGCTTTTCTTGTCCTCATCCTGAGGATACTGTGCTGCATCGAGCATTGTTCTGACTCTAAGCATGGTGTACACAGTGCAGGCTGTACAAAGAAGACAAAGCAGAACTAACAGCAAGATTATACCATCTTTGACATCCAAAGGGAACTCAATATTTTCAAAAACTGTTGTGTCAGGTCTGAAAGGCTGAAAGAAAGCATTCTCTACTCCTTCCCCTAGGGGCTGGGTGTGATTGTTGAGGAGGCCCCAGATGTAACAGCCCATACCAGGACAAGCAAACAAAATTGAGTATATATTCCGAATGGTGTTCATTGCCTCGGAGGTTATCATGCAATAGTCATAGTAAACCAATAGAGCAATTTTTGTACGATACCCCAGCCTACACAGGAGCATTACCACAGGCAGGTAGTTCCCTGTCTGTGGAAATATATATAGAGCAAGGTACAGGACACATGTAAGTATGTTGAGTACCATGGTGAATAGGTGGCTTCTAGAACACAAAATTGTAATTCTGACATTCCTCAGGGTTGTGCCTCACATTGGGTGCCAAAAAATGTGGTAGTTTGAAAGCAAATCAGTGAGAGGCTCAAAGTCAGAACTACAATTTAATAGGAAAAATGTAGTAATACAAAAAAAAAACCAAAAAAAAACCACGGACAGAATCAGAATACAACCTGACACCCTGTCGGTCAGGGTGTTGGTAGTAGTCCACTTAGAAGGTGGTTGCAGTCCTCTGGGAGTGATAGATGCGGTTCTGTTGAAGCAATGATCCTGAGAAAGGTGTAGTTCTCCTCTGAAGGTCCAGTGGTGGTGTAGAAGGGTCTGGTCTTCCTCTGGGAATCCCGTGGAAAAGCTGCCTATAGTGCTTCAAATCTCAGTTTATATGCAGATCGGGATACATTGGTTCCTCCCCCTGGGCGGGGCATCTCACAATGGGATGATGAGCCACTATCTGCAATGTTTGGGGTGAGTGAAGTGCCCATCCGGCCCCAACGACTGGCCTATTAGCAAACCATTCTGCGGCCATCAGGAACACTGCCACGCCCGGCCCCCAGCATCCCGTGAAGATGGTGATAGAATACATACCATTGTAACCTAAGACAGAGGGACGTGAGGGATATTCCTGGGTCTTATCCCCTCTGATTTCTGGAATATTTATCACCAATAATGTTGTTTTCTTAGTTTTTCTATTTGTTAAATTATTTTCTCGAGTTCGAAATTGTATCCCTACTTGGTGTACTTAAACATGTACTGTCGCCGTCTGCCTTCTGCCTCGATGGCTTGGAGGTGATCGCTAATCAGAGGCGGATGCGACGAGGGTCCTCAGTGGCCAGCCTTGTCCCCAGTCGCCGGGAGTCCAGTTTCCCTAGCTCCCTGATCGCGCTCCCAGTAGGCAAACTATCCGCCGCACTGTGGCTTAAGGGGGTTCTCCCAACCCAGGTAATAGAGACACCGAGACCAGCAGGGTAGCAGCACTCTGTGGCACCGGGGTTAAGAGACCCCGAGCCCCCAGTGACACAGCCGTTTATTGAAAACAATCCACCAATCACCGTGGGGCTCGGGGGAGGAACTAGGGAAGAGCATGGGACAGGGAACCAACCAGGGAGGTAAGAGGGTGGAGAAGGGGTGACAGATAACAGAACGGTACAATGAACAACCGAGTGTAACAGAACTTACTGGAACACAGGAGTAGTGAACTAATGATGGGCAGGCGGTGCTAGCCTATCAGTCTAGAGGGTGTAAACTTATCTGAAGCCCATCCTATTCGGGCTAAACCAAGTCTTGCCCCACCTCAGGGGAATCCTCCTCTTCCCCCCAGGGCTTCCTCATTGGAAAAGTCTCTTGGGCCACCTGCACCACCGCCACATCTCCCCCGCTCTTATTATTTAAAGCAAGTAAACGTGTAACTAAAGATACGACGAAGCTTTTCAAACAACTCAAAAGGCACAAAAGAACGAAAATAATTAACAAAATTAACAAAAAGGTACGGATGATCTGTGAAACCTAACCAGAGAGTCCCCAGCGTCCAAATAAATTTTCCAACCAGTCCTTTCCTTCCACGTGCAGTTGATAGACTTGTTCTTGAATTTGCTGGATGGTTTTCTCGATGTCCTGCGCGTGCGAGGAGAGGTTAAAACAGCACATCCCCTCGAATTCCTGACATCCGTGGCCATGCAGCAAAAGCAGGTAGTCGATGGCAGCTCTGTTTTGAAGTGCCGCCTGCCTGGTAGTTTCCTCATCTGTGAGGAGTTCTGCCAATGCCCGCGATGTTAAATTGGCCTGCTTTCCCAGCCAACACTCGAGGTGAGAAAGCTCACCTAGGGCTTTGGCTGCCGCCACCCAGGGCAGAAAGACAGAGGCTGCGACCCTTTTTGAAAATGACCAGGAGACCACGTTGCTGTCGCAATTTTGATCCAAATCTAGGGTGGCTCGTTTTTGACGGTCTGATCTGGTGTGGTTCCTCCAGGTCATAAGTTGTTTAGTGCCGGGTGTTAGCAGGGAGAGCCGACCGATTGTGCAGGGTCCTCCTAGCAGATTACTAGGAATCCCAGCCCAAGCCCGATCACCCCAAGTCAGGAAAAACCCGTCAGGGAGTCTCCTGGGGGAATCAATGGGTGCCGACCGTGTAACATTTGCAAATCTGCACCAATCATTTTTGCTGTATAAACTTTTGTCATTTGGAGAAACATTCAAGGTTGGTTTAACGACTGGGACAATTGCCAATGTATTTATTTTTGGTCTAGTTTCTCTTGCGGCTTCTGCTTCTCTTTCCAATTCCCAGTTCTTTCTCTTGGCCCAAATCGAGTTATACATAATTTGCCTACGATGCCTACGGGTGGTGGGATCGGTGAAGATGGTGCAAAAGGCAGGCTGCGCTGACCCCAGCAAGTCCAATTCTTGGGGTTCAGTGTGCATGAATGGTAAAGCCTGCAACCATTGATTCCAGTCACGGGACCGGTGGGTTCCCGAGAAAATGGCGTGGTATTCTGGCCAAGTCTCGGGAATTCCTACCAGGCAAGTCGACAAGGGGCTGCTTGCCGAAGGAGTATTTAGGCAGAAGTCACTCTGGCCGATGGCTTTTGCCAGCGTGACCCACACATTCTCCTTCGGCTGCTGCACGATCCACGGATATGCTCTCTGGAGCATCAGCATCAGTAGGATGACTTTAAGGACTGGCTTTCCCATCTCTCTCTGGGGGTCTCTGGGGAAAATAAAAGAAGAACTTAACTCTGTACAAGGAGCAAATCAAACAAAACAGTACTGAATTCCTTGATCTCCCCCCTCTCCTTTCAAATGAACGGGAGACAGACAGGGGTAGGGACACACATAAGGTAAGTCAGAAGGGGAAATTGGGGAAGGGTAAGAGGGGGTGTCTGATCAGGTACGTTCTCCCTCCAGCATCTCTGATGTCTCTCCTTTCTTGCTCTTCTTCTTCTCGGAGAGATACCGGAGGGTTGTCAAAGCTGGGCAGATTTTTCTTTTTCCTTTTCTTCCAGGCTTCCCCTGCTTGGAAGCCTTCTTGTTGTGCTGACTGCGGTGGTACTGTTTCTGAAAAACATACTTGCGTTCTCTGTTTAGGCCCCCGGTAGGGACGGACATGCTTGGATGGTACCCATCTGGGCCCTTCTGGGGTGGACACACACGCATACCCTCTGCTCCAGACGATCAGTGGGAGGGGCCCCTCGACCTCGTGGGTCCCAGGGTCTCTCACCAGCACCGGCGGATGTTCCTTCAATTTAGAGTTAGTCGAATTACTGAAATGCCGGAATACAGGGGGGACGGGCTCTTCAGGCGTACAATTCAAAAAGTTAATGGTGAAGAGCGCCTTGCAGAGTCGCTCAATGGGCGATTTCTTCTCTGCACCTCCCTGCTGCTGGTGGAGGACTCTTTTGAGTGTACCATGAGTCCTCTCCACGATGGCCTCCCCTGTAGGGGAGTGAGGGATGCCGGTGACGTGTGCAACCCCCCACTCCTGGAGGAACCCACGGAGATGGGCAGAGGTGTAAGCTGGGCCATTGTCCGTTTTTATCTTCTTTGGGGTGCCTAAAACAGAGAAAGCCATCAACAAATGTTTACAGACATCTTTTGCTTTCTCGCCTGCGTGGGCGGAAGCAAACACCACATGGCTGAAAGTGTCCACAGAGACGTGAACATATTTCAGTCTACCGAACTCTGGGACGTGTGTCACGTCCATTTGCCAGATCTCGTTTGCTGCCAGCCCTCGGGGGTTTACCCCCGGATGTAGGGAGGGTAGTTGATATGATTGGCAGCTGGGACATGTCGCCACAATTCCTCTCGCTTGCTCCAGAGGTAGGTGGAACATCCTCCGGAGAGCGGGAGCGTTCTGATGGTAAAACTGGTGGGACAATTTGGCTTGCGCGAAGATGTCAGGTATGTTGGCAGACCGTACCAGCGCAGCCATTGCCAAAGAGTCTGCCCTGCAGTTCCCCTCACTGATGTAACCGGGGAGGTCTTGATGCAACCTTACATGCATCACGTGAAATGGGTGCTCTCGGTGGGACAGCAGGTACATTAGCCTCGAGAGCAGCCCGAACAAATTTTGGTTCGAGACCTCCTTTAGCAAACTGTGTTCTGCCCTGACAGTTACTTCAGCAACATAGGCCGAATCTGTGACCAAATTGAGAGGCTCCTGGAACCTCTCGAAAACTCTGACAACGGCTGCTAACTCTGCAATCTGTGGGGATCCCTCCACCACATGGACCTCAGATTCCCACTCCTGGGTCTGGGGGTCCTTCCAAGTCATAACTGACTTATGGGAGGACCCTGAGCCGTCGGTGAAAACAGTCAGAGCATTTTTTACCGGTTTTTTGGATTGCATGAACTTTGGAGCCAGATTGAAATTTGTATTAAACAGGTGGTGTTTCAATTTCTTTCCCGTAATTTTGCCTGAGAAACTGTCAAGGGCGAACTGGAGGCTCTCATTGGATTGGACCAACTTGTCCAAATCCTCTTCCTTCCAGGGCACACGTATGCATGCAAGATCACACCCCGCTAGGGTGCGGAGCCTGGTCCTCGCTCTCGATATGAGCGAGGCCACTAGTTCCTGTGGCGTTGTTATAGTTTTGGACGGAGTGTGAGGGAGGAACACCCACTCTATGATCAAGAGGGGGTCCTTCAACCTCTCGTCCCACTGGAAGATCAGTGTGTGTAAATGCGGGACCTGCCCCAAGATGACACACTGGAATGGCAGGTCTGGAGCCACCCTGTGAGCGTGCTGGGTAGCCAAGGCTCTCTGCACCTTACCAATGGATTCCCTGGCACCCGGCGTCAGCTCCTTTGGAGAATCCAGTCCCTCACCACCCTTTAGTAGCTGGAACAAGGGGGCGAGGTCGGCCGTCGTCAGCCCCAGCAGTGGACGAACCCAGTTGATGGAACCGCACAGCTGGTGGAGATCGCGCAGCGTCCGGGGTTCGTCCTGGATGGTGAGCTGCTGGGGTGCGACAGTCCTCTCTCCGATCCGGATGCCCAGGTACTTCCATGGCTCGGTGCGCTGGACCTTGTCTGGGTGGATCTTCATTCCGGCACGCTCGATGGCACTGATGGTGGCTTTCAATGTCAGGTCCAAAAGATGCTCCGAGGGAGCACATACAAGTACATCGTCCATGTAATGGTATATAATTGACTTAGGGAAGTCCTTCCTCACCGGCGACAAGATTTTTGAAACGTACCACTGGCAGATTACAGGGGAATTTTTCATTCCCTGCGGAAAAACCCGCCAATGGTACCTTTCCTGGGGCGCCTGCCTGTTTATAGATGGTACAGAGAAGGCAAAGCGCGGCGCATCATCTGGGTGTAGCGGTATTGAAAAGAAACAGTCCTTAATGTCCACTATCGCGAGTGGCCATGCTCGGGGGAGCATTGCCGGGGATGGCAATCCCGGCTGGAGGGGGCCCATATCAACAATGGCCTCGTTGATTTTTCGAAGGTCGTGGAGGAGCCTCCACCCACCTCCGCCAGATTTACGAATGATGAAGACGGGGGAATTCCAAGGGCTGTCAGATGGAACAACGTTGCCCTTGGATACCTGCTCTTCCACGAGGGACCTTAGGGCGCTTAACTTCTTTGAAAGGGGCCACTGCTCCACCCTTACTGGCTTGTCTGTCTTCCAAGACAGTGGTGGAACAGAACCATGGGTGGCGCGCCCTGCAGCGGCCCCGGCTAGAAATCCCCCGGTGTATTCGGGATTTCTAGCCTGGTCCCCCACTGAGATAAAAGGTCTCGGCCCCAGAGGGTGAAACCAGAGCCCACCACGTAAGGCTTTACCGTGGCAACGTGGCCATCCGGTCCCTCTACCAAGATGTTATTGGTGGACCTCTGGGGTATGGTCGCTCCCCCAATTCCATTAATCCTCTCGGTTGAGGGTCGAAGCCCCCACCCAGGTGGCCGCTCAGCCTCGGAAATGATGGTGACGTCCGAGCCCGTGTCCATCATGCCTCGGAGATGGACTGCTGCCTTGCCGTTCTTCAGGCGGCAGGACAGGGTGGGCTTGTCTGTCCCCAGGATCTCAGAATACATAGAAGCCGGCGTCTTCTTAGTTCGAGGAAGGTCATCTGGTATCACAATGGCATGCGCCAGCCACTGCCCTCTGGGCACAAACCAGGGGTTTGAGTGGCAAGCTGCAGTAATTTTAAACGTCTGTCCTGGAACAGCGGCTACTATTTGAGGGAGCACGAAGAGCCCGGGAGGGCCCCTCGTGGAGTCCCCAACAACAAGTAGTTCAGTTCTTTGATAAATGTCCCCACATAAAAACACAGTGTAATTGCAGAAATCGGTCGTTGTAACATGTTGAGGGTGGGCACTTACCAGGTGGAATCTGGTTTTGTCCCGTGCCTCTGGAGAGCTCCCCTTTCCTGCCGATGATGCTGCGGGCGGTCTCGTCGGAGCGGCGAGGGTGGTTTCGGTGTCATCAGCATTTAATTTTCTGTCATGGCGCGGTGCTGCTCCGCGCTCCTCTGCCCGTTTCCCTGATGTCTCCTGCAGCACGGGCAGAGCGCCGCTCCGGGACCTGTGGGAGACTTACAACAGGGTTGGTTAAATCTCTGGGGCTTTGGACAGTCCCGTGCGATGTGTCCACTCTCGTTGCAATTATAACATTTAAAATTGACTGTCCTGTTAATGTCCGTCCTAGGGGTGGCAGCCCCCGCTGCTGCCACATATCTTTTCTGCTGGGGTCCGCGGCCTGGTGCAGGGGGTAATGCTGATGGTTCAGGGGTCATCTCTGCACAGGCCTCTAGCATTGCCTCCAAGGTTGGTCAGGGCATTCTAGGGAGGGTCTTTAATACTGCTTTACAGGCAAGGTTTGCGTTGGAATACACCACGGACCTGAGTAACTTAGAGAGGTTTGCGGGATCCTCCTCCTGCTTCTCAAGAGCCATCCTGACTCTGCCCACAAACTTCACAAAACATTCCTCTGGTCCCTGTTTTATTGTGGCGTATCCATCCGAGGGCACTTCTGCCGAGGGCAGCGTCAGCAGGGCCCTCAGTGCTGCTTGCTGCACCTCCCTAATTGCCCTCGTGGGCAACTGCACATCCTGCACATCCCCCTTAACGAAGTCCCCTTCGCCTGCTAAGTGGTCCATGGTGAGCTCATCGAGCTCCTCCTCGCCATCATACTCTTCTAGCAAGTCACTTAACAAGCGCTTCCAGGCACGCTCCCACAGCAGGTAATTTTCTGGGGTTAGGACACTCTCTATAATCATTTTTATGTCTTCGGGGACCAGCAGGTTTGACCTGAAGGTCGCCCGAAGCATCCCCTGGCAATACGATGATTCAAGCCCATGGTCGCTGACCATTTTGCACAAATCCCGCAGCTGGGAGAACAAAAAGGGTTCCCAGTGGGGGTTGCGCCCCCTCCTGCCGAGCTGTACCAGCAGGGCCACTAGGCCTTGGTCCCCCTCCCGGGCCGCGCCTCCTAGGGCCCCGGGTCCTAGGTGTTCTGAACCCGGGTGGGCCTGGGCTTGGTCCCAGGCCTCGGCATAAGCCTCGGCCGGTGGGCCTCCGGGTTCTAGGCTCCGGGACGTAGAACACCGGTAGGCTTGGGCCTCCTCCCTTCTGGGTTCTAGGTACCTGGAACCAGAAGGGGGGGCGTGGGAACTAGGCTTGGAGAGGGCAGGGCGCGTGGGGGCGGGCGGGGCCGCAGATGCTGCGCGGGGCCAGCGGGAGGTCCCGATGGTAGGGGAGGGGCCCGACGCAACACCACCCTTCGATGCAGCGTGGGGGGAGGGACGGCCTAGGGAGCGGGGTACCTCACGGGCTGGTTCAGGAGAGGAGTCCGGGGAAGGGGAGGGGTCCCGACTTTTGGCGCGCGAACGGGGGGTCCCGGCCGCGTGGTCGCCGCCATTTTGAGACTCGCGGCGGCCGTCCCCTCCCACTCTAGGGTATGGGGGGGGGGTGCCGTGGGCGCAACGGTGGGCATCGGGAGAAGTTAAAGGGACAGGTCCGATGCGGAGGGGCCCTCTCCGCACCGGCTGGGGGGCGCCAGAGACGGCGGAGGGTCGGGAACGTAGGAAACCCGCCGCGCGTTCGATGCGGAGAAGCCCTCTCGGCACCGGCTGGGGGGGTGCCGGCGACCGCGGAGGGTCGGGAGCGAGGGAAACCCGCCGCGAGTCCCGACGCTCCAGGGAAGAGGGATAAGGAGAGCGGGGTGCCGAGGAAGGTGGGGAAGGGAGAACGGGGGTCCCAACTTTCCCCTTTTCTAAAGCCCTTAACACGTCGCAAATTAAAATTAAAACAGAATAAAAACGCGTCGCCTTGACATTCCCTCCCCTAACTTTTCTCATTAATTCGTCCCCAACCTGATCCCAAAAATGCAAATCACGAACTAAATCAAATGAAATTGAGGGAAACTGAACAAAAATCCACTTAATAAATTCCCTTAACAACGGCTTATTAAAATCCTTTCCCCCAACAACTAAAATTCCCTTAATTTGGGAATAAATCCCCTTCTGCTGCCGGGAAAGTCTAATTCCCATTTCTGCAGCAGGCTCCTAGCCCAGGAAAAACGACAAAAAGCAGCGGGGTCAGGGAGTAAACTCTTAACTCACTTTTCTGTCTCGGCACAGCTGCTTCTTCATTCGCCGGATCTCTGGCTCCGGCCATCGGATCTCTGACTCCGGTCTCCCGATCCCTGACCGCCAAAGAAAATCCTGGGACTAGGGTCAGTGCAGTGATCGAGGCTCCCCCTTCACTGCGTCGAGAGGGAGTTCTTCGATCGTCCCTGCCCGACAAGTCCACTAAAACGCAGATCCTGTCAGGCGAGGCGGCCGACGCTTCAACGATGCACTCTCGAAGGAGGTCACTCGAATGAGGCAAATGGTCACTTAGAGGCTGACCAAATGCCCCACCGTTGGGCGCCAGCTGTCGCCATCCGCCTTCTGCCTCGATGGCTTGGAGGTGATCGCTAATCAGAGGCGACTGGGGACGAGGCTGGCCACCGAGGACCCTCGTCGCATCCGCCTCTGATTAGCGATCACCTCCAAGCCATCGAGGCAGAAGGCGGGCGGCGACAATGTACTACCAAAATTGCTTCCGGTCCTCTAATAACCTCTAGGATTTGTCTTATTAATTTTTCATGAACCAGCTCTCGTCTGCGAGTGCTAATTAAACCTCTTCCTTCCCAAATTTTTCCAAAGGTGTGTACTATCCCAAAAGCATATTTGGAATCAATAAAAATTGTCCTTCTCTTCTCTTTTAGCCTTTTAAGTGCCTGTAAAATTGTATATAACTCACAAGTCTGTGCTGACTAGCTAGCACTTAGGGGTCCCGACTCTATTATTTTTCTTGACTTCCCATCTACTATTGTATACCCTGACTTTCTTTTCCCTTTTATAACCTTTGTTGATCCATCCACAAACCATTTCTCTCTGTTCTTTTAAATCTTCTTTTTCTTCTAAGTTTTGTTTTATTTTTGTCTGTAATTCCACTACCTCTATACAATTTGTCTTGCTCTGTCCATTTTATTTTTTTCGGTAATCAGTCTCTCATATAGAAACTTCACCTTTTCACTATATCTTTCAATCCACTGTTTATAATCCCTAACAGTTGTAACTAGCATTTTTGCTTTAATCTTTTGTTTTTCTTCATCCCTCTCTTTCTAAATGCATGTATTACCCATATGCATATTTAGAATCAGTAAAAACATTCATTAGTTTGTTTCGATATAATTTACAGGCTCTCACAAGCGCACCCACAGCTCGGCTGTCTGAGCAGATCATGTGGGTGGCAACCTCCCCTCTATCACTGTTGAAGACTCATCAATAAACACACCTTCTCCCCCCGGCCAGGGAGTGTTTCGCAAACGCTCTCTGATCTGTGCTCTCTGGTCTGCGCTTGGAAATTTACCACTCAAATGTAGCCATGGTTTTCTTCCCAGCCCCCCTCTCCAGGGTCGTTCAGACAGGAGGCTGGCTTAGACCCTTCTCCACTCCTCAGCCCCAAATTCTCCTGTTCCACCAAACAAGATTCATACTGCAATAACTGAGTGCTAGCCATCCACCTAGAGGCTCTCTCAGTCAACAAAGCCCCAATTTGATGTGAAACCTTAACAATCAAACATCCTGTTATTGTTAATTTTCAGGCCTCAGTTATCATTAGGGCTGTGGTTGCACAATTCTGCAGACAATGAAGTCAGCCCCTGGCCACAGGGTCTAACGGTTTAGAAAAATAAGTGACAGGTCGCCGTGTTCCCCCGTGTTCCTGTACTAAAACTCTTCCAGTGTGGCTCTGTTCCACCCCCACATATAATTTAAATCTCTTTTCTGAATTTGGAAGAGACAGGACTGAAGCATTAAATAATTTATTCTTCAATTTTCTGAAGTTTTTTTTTCCCTCTGGTGTCTATACCACAACACTAGGACTGTTGTGGGCCAAAAAGTCAGTTCAGGGTCTGGTCAAAACAGAAAAATCCCCAGTCCGTGTTCTGCAGTGCCCCACCAATTAAAAAAATTGTTGTAGCTCTTTTTGTCTGGGGTATTGGTACTTGTAAAATTCTCTGTATTCTTAAATTCCTAGGCCTGTATAGGGACAGCACCATCCTTGTAAGGCGGCAGCAGAGTTGACTTCAGGATTGAACCCTGCCAACTCTGTCTTTTTACAAAACACACAAAGAGTAGAGAGGATTGGGTCTCTTCCAAACAGAGCTTTTCGGCTCTATACAAAACTTAATGTAAACAAAGGAATTAAATCTCCAAATTCATTTACCACAATTTTTATAATTCCCTCAGAGAAAGATGTGTTCAAATTTTTAAGTTTACAGAAGAAACCACTATTATTAAAAGTCTTTGAACCATCAAAGATATTTTTGACAATTTTTCTACAGTTTAAAACCATTTGTTTTCTTAGTGAATAAAATCTTTAAAAGAAAATCAGTCTTTCTATGTACTATTTGCATTTCCCGGTTTTCTTTTCTCCTTTTGTTTGCTCTCTTTATCATACACAGTATATCAGAGCCCACAGCTGGTCCCTGTCTTGTTGTAGTGTTCAAACACAACTCTTCCACTATTCAGAAAACTGAAGAATATCACAGTGGTTTCACCTACTACCTCCCCCCATTCTCTCAATAGGAGTAAGTCTTTCACATACTGTAAGGACTTCGTTCCTAGGGATGGAGTAAATTAACTCTTTCTTCCTCTTGTTTCTACTCAAAGGCAAAATACTGTTTAGAATGTTCTGTAAGAGCGCATTTCTAGAAAGCATCCTTTAGCACCAGTGTGAGGAGGGAACCTGATTTAAGATGATACAAGAATCTAGGAGGGTGGAGTGCCTAGGTTTAATAGTTTCATTTACTATTGTCAGGTCTTGCACTATAACTGGCAGGATCAGAGTGCTATAGGGGAACACACACACAGGGTTTTAAAAGACTCACTTTTAACTTCTGTATTCCCTGGGACTGCTTACACCTTTGGGTTCAGTCTAGTATTCACAACAGTGTTAGTTTTCCTATTACCTCCCCACAACACCAACTCGTGTTTTTAACTCCAGTTGTTAAATTTCTTCCTAGCAAACCACAATAAGAAATAGGAATTATCAGAAACTCATGTTTTTCAACCCCATCTTGCACATTTAGCAAACTCTCATGGGCATCCCTGTGTTACTGTTATCTGCCAGTGAAACTTAAATTAACACACACACACACACACACACACACACACATCTTTCTCAGTTATGGAAAGAATATTTGAACAATTGTTCTTCCTTTGGCATAGATAGAGAAGTTCCCGTGTTTACTAGAGAACACACTTTTTGGTCGAGCTCCTGGTATAACAGCAGATCCCGACACCTTGAACAATTCATTTCTAATGTTTCATTCCTGGTAGTTGCCCCCTTCCCTTTGGTCCTGGGGCTCTCAGCACTACAAGCTCTGCATAGCTCCAGGTGTGGTGCAGCTCAGCGGGCGGACACAGCCGACAGTGCCCCAGGGACGGGCTGAGGGTGGGGTGTCCCGCACCTTCATGGGCCCGGGGAGCCACTGCAGCCCCGGCCCGCGGGGGTTGGCGGCGGCGTCAGGCACTGCCTGGCACTCAGCCCCGGCTGTTCCACAGCCTTGGCTTGGTCCCGCGGGGTTTTTTTTTGTTATTTACATAAATATTTAGGGCTACACAGGTCCACTCCTCATAAGTTCTAAACATGGGCTAAATTAAGTGGCTCCTGTAGGAGTATTTAAAAGAGATTTTAAACTTTGGTGTTAGTTACAAATTTTAAAGGTTTTCTCTGCTCTCACTAAAGAGATAAGAGTCCTTAGAAGTTGTTAACATGCAGGAATGTGGGGAAGCTGGTTTGAGGATGTCCAGCTTAGGGTTTTTCTCTGCTGTAAAGAAGTGTTAGGGTTTGTTTTTTTTTTTTTCTCTGCGAGAGGAAGGGTTTGAATTGCCGCTTTTCTCCCCCAACTATCTAAAAGAGACTGGGTATTTGAAAACAGGTAGTTGTTACCCATTTCACTACTGAACAATCTCAGCACATTTGGAGTTCTTTTCAGCAAGGTAAGAATCATCTCTGCAGACTTTGAGATACTCACTTCTGCAGGTTTGTGTTTTATTTGTAAACAGTTGATTTTTGCAGCAGCAGCAGCAGAGGTATTTTTAGCCGACTGCATTGCTCCTCCTGGCCCGTGTGTACTTATCAATATAGTAGCATACTCACAGTCCAGAATCTAAAACTTTCTATACCATCCCATAACGTTTCTTTTTTCCCTGTGAAACAAAATCTCCTCAGATGTTTATACTTTTCTTGGAGATTCTGTGAGGGTAGCGAATTGCAGGGGAATGTGAATGTATATCTCCTTTGACCACTTTGGGGTCCCTCGGAGAGTTCAGTTTTAATTAGGGATTTCAATTTAAGTTCTGGAATTCCTCTCTTTAAGAGGTAGAGGTTTGGTATTTTGGTTAAGATGTAATTCAATATTTGAATCACCAATTTCATTAGAGTTTTTTTCTGTTGAGGGGCACTCTTCCCAGTATTCCAGCATTACTTCCCGCGGACTATCCCGGGGAATTTCTGGTAGATTGCTCTCTTTTCTCCTACGGGTTTACCTGCCCCCCCCCCCCCCGCCCCGGGTTTTGCTTTTCCTTTGTCCCATTTCATAAGGTATTACGCTCGGACTCTTTAATCGCGTTTTCCTTCTGAGACCAGGATACCTCGCGGGAGACCGGAAATGCACCTATCCGAGACGCCCTTTCCTTTCTGGGTTTGTGCCGTGTTTCGCTCAGTTACACCTTTACAAACCCACTCTCAACGGTGCTTTTACACACTGAGTTCGGTTAATTTTTTTGGATTACCGTTTCCAGTGACCAGCGGAGGTCCGTCCACGTGGTTTTGATCTGGTAAAAGCTCCCTTTTTACTCCTCTCTACTTTTCTCTCCCCTGGACCTTCCTGGTCCTAGGCACAGAGGGCTTACCAGTCTCTCAGGTTTCTGAGGACGTCCCTTTCCCTCTAGCCTTCCTGTGGCTGAAGTCCAAACTTTTCCTGAGTTTCGGATTTGGCATGGGTAATGAGTTTCCCGTCAGATGTGCTTCCCCCGTGACCGACCGGGACCCTCGCAGGACACCGGATCTGCGGTTTTTGGGGTCCACTCTCGCTTCGTGATATTATCACATCTCATACACACGCTCAGCCGCTCTCATTCAACCCGCAGTACTTACAGACCCTTTTCCTGCATGGATCTCCGTGCACGTAGAATTTTACGAATGAAAAAATGAGCCGCGGTTCTGAGGGCCGTCCCCTCTTAAGTGTCTTTCAGAGCTCCGAGCTCGTTCCTCTTTTCCCTTTTGCTTGTGGCTTTTATCTTAATTTGCTGTTCGGAATCCAACTGGTTCTGCCGGCTCTCCTCTGCAGTCAGGCCACTGTATCAGCGGGACACCTCCTGATCGGAGGGGGAAACCACTGAACCGAGATTTGGATCACGTTGGGGTCACCAAGTTTGTTATAAATGAATCAGCCAATTTTATGATTAAAGAAAATTTATTAAAAAATCAAAGTATAAAATTTGAAAAAGAGCCACAAAGCAAAAAAACCCAACGCCGAGCCAGGCAATCGGCGTTGGGGTGAACTGAGTCCGAAACCCTGTTGGTTCAAATCTCACCAGTTCCCCGCTGTGGTTTCCATGGGGTGTGTTTTTATACCTTTTTTCTTCTTTGTTAATTTTATCTTTTCAATACAACAATGTAGTTTTTTTCCTGTCTTTCCACCACGTCTGATGGCAGTTCCTGAAATCAGTAGTTGATTTTTGCTGTTGGAATGAGTTTTCTGGCGAAGTATATTATTTATTGCATATGCACACTTGGAATACACATCCTGGAGTCATATATTAGTATATACACATATCCTGGAGCTCTGCCAGATGAGGAAATCCCACAAAATGTTTATCTGTGGAATGTACATTGAATGCATCTTGCTAGGGTTTATTCAGACAGAAATCTCTTGAAATGCACAATTTTGATGGTCACTTGCTTCCGGTATTTGTGCTTTCTCTCAACTTCAGTAAAATGCTGTAATCTTAAATTTTAGCACGAATTATTTTGCAACATATACTACACCTACAGACACCAATTCTCTCCCAAATCAGAGAAAAGAAAAAGGTGAGGACACGTGATAACAATATGGCGACACTAAGGTAGATGCAAAAGAGGGAGGGGGAGGAGGAGGTGTGTCACACGGTTGGACACGAAGAAATCAGGCACTCAGGTTAGGTCACAGAGCCACCAAGGCCGGGCAGAGAGAAGAACAGCCAAAAAGAGCCCAGCCTCTCTTTATTCTTACATTTATATACTTTGTTACAGACAACTATGGATTGGACAATGAGGTTACCACCTCTCCCATTCCATAGGTAAGGAACACAGTCCATCAACCTTCCCCGCCCTTGGGAAAGGAATGACAAACAATACCAAAGGTACAAAACAATCCTTGGCCAGTCAGCAAAACTTAGACTGTTTACATAAAATCTATGAGAACCTTTTCTACTAAGTATCAACACAGCACACTGTAAAATTCAGGGTGACAGAGGTGCTCTGAGCATCGGAGCTGAGATTCTTCTGCAAGCTGTGGTGAGGACTATGATACAACAGTTTCCCTATAATTCATAAAGTGCACGGGGAGATGCAACATTCACACGCAGCCCATGAAAAAAGGTACTCATGCTAGAGCATGTGGATTCTGAAAGTTGTGATCTGGTGAGAGGCATGAACAGAGAGAGAGAGAGAACCCTTGCTTTCAGAGATAGAGGAAAAGGACCCTTGCTTTTATACTAGAACAACTCATCCTTAAAAACTGTACCCCATAAGCTAATGGCCCACGAAAAGCAGTTGTGGGAAGACTGCAAGACGTGGGAGGAACTTCATGTTGCAAGCAGGTTTCAGGCAGACTGTTAGCTGTGAAAATTTAAAAAGTTCACAGAGAACTGTCTCCCATGGGAAAGATCCCATGGCATAGCAAAAGAGACTCCTCTCCCTAAGTGAACTGAAGAGAGATTTTTAGAAGTGACACACTGACTAAAAATCCCACATTTTTCTCCCTGCACTGTCGGTGGGAAAGAAAGAAAGGCTATGGGGGGAAAGGTGTTCTAAAGGCTTATTTTAATTCTCATTATCCTCTTTTAATTCTGTTAAGAAACTTTTTTTTCTTTATACCTTTTAACGTTTTGAGCCTGCTTTGCCCTTTAAAGTGTTTTCTCCTAATCCTTATTTCACCCCATGAGTTTTCTTTTTCCCCTCCTCTGCTTAACTATAGCTGAAGAGAATGAATAAATGGTTTTCATAGGTGCACTGGCGTTTGGCCAGCTTCAACCCATCACAAGATGCCTTTGCATCTCCCCAGCGGGCGAAGGGTCGGGCCTTGAGTGGGGGTATCAGCCCAGGACTCATCATCATTTGGCAATCCTCCAAGTATAGCAAACTTGAGAGTTCGCTGGCTCTGAGAGGTGTCCCACTGAGAGGGATGTTGCTGGTTGCAGACCGCTGTGGTCCAGAAGAGCTCAAAGGGTCTCACTTTGGACCGCTGTTTATAGGGTCGCAAGAGAGTGAGCTTTAGTCAGAACAATGTTTCATCCTGGCCACAGTTTGAGTTGACACTCTTTGAAAGTGTGAGAACAGGAATGTTCTGCCATTCAGGGAAGAAAAATAGTTTCCAAGGCTGTTCATAAAGAAAACAGGAGCTTGTTAGACAGCAGCAGTTCCTGGGAGCAGACAGTTTGTGATAAGCTCAAGAAGAGCTGAGCCCAGGTGCTGTTTGTCATGGCTGAGGCCTAAAAAGCATTTCTCAGATCAGTGTGGCCTGGGAAAAAAGGAGGGGGGGGATGCACCACCACAAGTGTCTAGGGTGATAGGCTCTGAGAGAATGATAAACCTTTTTAGTTCATTCAAATATTTTCTTAATGAAATTAAATACTGCTCCATTTCCTGTTTCCCAATTTGTTCCTCGGATCCAGGGAAAGTTGTAACAGAATACAGTCTCCCAAACATCAACTCATATGGGCTCACCTTCAGGTTAGTTCGGGGTTGCACCCTAATTCATAACAAAGCTAATGGTAACACCTGTGGCCATTTCAAGGAAGTTTCCTGGCACATTTTGCTAATTTGTCTCTTTAATGTTTGATTCATTTGCTCAACCCTTCTGCTAGATTGTGGTCTCCATGGAGTATGTAAATCCCAACTTACACCAAACTGTTTACTACGTTCCTGTAATACTTCAGATATAAAATGAGGTCCCCTATCAGATAACATCCCTAAAGGCACCCCAAACCTGGGTATGATATCTTTGAGGAGTACCTTGGTGACTTCCCTAGCCTTGTTGGTGCAGCAGGGGAAAGCTTCTGGCCTCCCAGAAAAGGTATCTACTAACACTAGGAGATACCTTTATTTTTGTGGGTATGGTAACTCAGAAAAATCAATTTGCCAGTAATCTAAGGGAGCATTTCCTGTTTTAATGATCCCTAGAGGAGGTCTTTTTGAATTCAAAGGATTATTTTTAAGACATATTGGGCATTTTTCTGTCACAGACTTGACAATTTTTGTCATACAGACACTATCTGGGTCCATAGACTTGTCACCATAGCATTGATTCCCCAGTGGGTTTGCTGGTGCTTCTACTTCACAATTTCTAACATTAACTGTGGTGGTTATTAGGAGTTACTAGCCATCCACCCTCTATTCTGGGATTTTAGATAAGTAGCTAATTTTAAATCTGCTTGACTATATCCAGGGCTAACTTCTGGAAGTGAAATAGTTTTCTCAGGTATTAACACTAGGATGCCTTGTTATGCAACCTCTCATGCAACTTTATCTGCAAGTCTATTTCCTACATGAATTTGGAATCCCCACATTGGTGTGCTTTGCAGTGTAGTATGGCCACTTCTTTGGGCAGTTGGATAGCATCGAGGAGGGACAGTATTTCTTGTTTATATTTAATTGGAGATCCCTGTGCTGTTAATAGACCTCTTTCCATATGGCTCCATGGGCATGAACAATGCTAAAAGCATATTTTGAGTCAGTCCATATGTTTACTCTTTTTCCTGCTGCCAAATCCAGGGCTCTTTGTAGTGCTATGAGCTCTGCCCTTTATGCTGAGGTGTCCACAGGCAGTGGTGTAGCTTCTATTACCTTGGTTGACGTGACTACGGCATAGCTGGCTTTTCATCTTCCATCTTGCATAAAGCTGCTTCCATCTGTAAAAAACTCTGTCTCTGGATCTTCAATTGGTTCATCTTGTAGGTGTGGTTGGCTTGCATAAACTTGCTCAATTAACTGTAAGCAATCATGAGCTAGCTGCTCTTCCCCTTGCATCGGGACGTTCAGGAATTGATCTGGATTTACTGCTGTGGTTACTTTCAGCTCCACATCTTGCTCCATTAGAACAGTCTGATATTTCAGCATACAGCTGTACTAGTTTGAAAGCAAACTAGTGTGAGATAACAAGTCAGAATTACAATTTAATAGGAAAATTAAAATAAATGCAATAATACAAAAACACTGACAGAGTCAGGATACAACCTGACACCCTGTTGGTCAGAGTGGTAGTAGCCATCTGGTTAAATGGTGACTGCAGTCCTCTTGAAGTGATAGATGTAGTTCTGTTGAAGCTGTGATCCTGTAGAAAGGTTTGATCTTCCTCTGAAGGTCCAGTGGTGGTTATGGAGCTCTTGCCCTCTGGGAATTCAGTGGATAAGGCTGCTTGTGGTGTTCCAAACCTAAGTTTATATCCAGGTAGGAATGCTTGATTCCTCCCCCTGGGTGGAGCATCTCACAACGGGATGATGTAATTTTATGAGTCATGCAGTGAGATTTAACAGCCCATTACCAGAAAATATCTCCCTGGAGGAAGGATGGGTCATGGAAGAGATTAAGACCACTGCCTCACCTGGTTTTAACAGATTGTAGTGGTTTCAGTTCGCCTATTCAGGTTTGTGGCTAAATGCCAGCACACTTACCTAAATTTACTTGATTGCTTGTTGTGAGATAAGGATTAGGAGTAGGCAAAGCAGGCTCAAACTTTATAAAGTATAAAGAAGTTTTATTAATATATCTAAGACAAGGGGAAAAAGAAAAAAAAAACCTAAGAGAAACCAGAACAAACTCCCCAGACTACCCCTCCTTCCCCACCTCTCCATTTCATTCTCCCTGACAACATACAAAAGACAACACTTCGACCTCCAGTCAGTTTACCACTTCAGAAACAGCTCTTGTTCCAGTTCATTTAGGGAGAGAAGTTTCTTTTGCTTACACCATGGATCTTCTGTAAGAAAAATACAGTTTTTATGGGTCTTCTGCCTCACCATTAACCGCCGCCCGGAGCAAAGTCCAGCTTAATGGTGGATCTCTCCCACACCAGTAGCCTTCTCACAGCCACTATGGTGGGTTATGAACAGTCCACAGGGTACCTGTTTTAAGGATGTCCAGTTCAATTGCAGCAACAAAGAAAATCCCTTCTTCTGTGCTTAGCAACACAGGTTCTCCTGGCAACTCAGGTTCTCTAGCATTCTCCCCGGGACCAGGGCTCTGGGTCACAGCCTCTCCTCTCTCTTGGTTCTAGTTTCTCATCAGGCTGTACTTTTTCAACACTTACTTGTCGGTACTTAAGTATTTCAGTTCATTAGCTGCAATAAGAACCTCACATCCCCCTTTAGACTATATCTTCATATATTACAGAGAATTTATTAGCTCAGTCCCCAACCATAGTTCTCCAAAAGAGTTTTCAGCTTCATTTTTGAAGCAACTTCTCATGCACCTCCCTCTAGGTATCAGTTCTGCTTTCCTCACTGACTGTAAAGTCTCTGCGCTGCACTATGTAAGTGTCCTCACTCGTTCCTCTCTCTGCGAGGAAAGATGGGTGTCTGTGAGTTTAGTCCAGGCATGGAGAGAGTTAATCTCTGTCTCTCTCTCTCCGGCAGTGTGAGGATCACGTGCTCTTTGCCGGGCTGCTTGAACAGGTCCGAGCTGAATGCCAGACGCTCTCAAGAGTCTCTCTGCTTGGCTCTGCCAAGCTGGCTCGGCCTGGTAGGGCCATCTGGGCCCGGGGTGACAGGGCAGGGCCTGGCCCGAGCTGGATGGAGTCCGGCCTGGTCTTTGCCTGGCCCGGAGCAGGGGCCTGGCTCTCCCTCTCGTGTAGCTGACACACCGGCTGAGCTGTATCTGCTGAAAATTCCAATCGTTTCCTCCCCCATGCCTGCCCGGCTGCAGCGGCACGGCTGCCATAAAACCTCCCTTCCCCCCCCATCCCTCCTTCGGAAGGAGGTGGGGGGGGGCCTTACCAGCGAGAGAAGCAGGAGCTGCTCCTCTCTACACAGCAGCAGCAGGTCTAAAGAGTAAGAGCGTCAGAGAGTCTCTGCTTATATATGGTTTTTTCCTCAAAGGCGGATCACTTTTTAATTGGTTTACCTACCTATCAACCCTTAAAACTACCTGATCATTGGCTCTCTCTCGCAGGAAGGAAGTTGTATTCCTTCCTGCAGCACAGATCACTTCCTAGATTTTGACCCCTCTGGCCTAACCCAGGACACAGATGGTAATAGAATACATACTTTTGGTTACTAACCTTAGACAACAGCTCAGGGAAAGGCAATGCCCCCCTTTGTGGCCTAATAGAGTGGTTACAGCATGTGGAGTGTACACTACTATATTTTGTCCCTAAGTCAATCTCCTGGCCTCATGGATGAGAACAGTTGCTACTACAGCTCACAGGTATCCAGGCGATCCCTGGCTGACACTGTCAAGTTGTTTTGGAAAGCACCCCACAGGCCTCCTGAAGTCTCCTACCTTCCGAGTCAGAACTCCAAGGGCGAGATGCTGTCATTCACGCACAAAAAGCTCAAAGGGTTTTTTTAGTTCTGGAAGTCCTAAGGCAGGTGCAGACATCAGGGCCATCTTTAAGTTACAGGATGCATGTTCACTCTCAGGAGTTCAAATTAAAGGTCTTTCTGGGGCCTCCATTAAAAGCTTATACAGCGGTTTAACTAAAAGTCCATAATTCAAGACCCACAATCTACACCACCCAGCCATGCCCAAGAATGCTCTTAAATCTCAGGCAGTCACAGGTTGGGGTACCTGTCAGATGGCTTTTTTTCGGTCTGTTCCCAACTTCTGCTGGCCTGGAATTATTTCAAACCGTAGGTAGGTAACTTGCTGCCTCATGATTTGAGCTTTTTCCCAGGGTACTTTGTAGCCTCTTTGGCCTGGGAAATTTAGAAGACTGATAGTCAATTCCATGCACTTTTCATTAGTTTCAGTTGCTAGTAAGATGTCATCATACTGCAGGACTGACCCTTTGGGGTTCTCTTTCTTCTAGGTCTCTAATTCTTTTGCCAATTGATTCCCAAAAATCATTGGACTATTTAAATCCTTGTGATAACACAGTCCAGGTAAGCTGAGTCTTCTGAGCAGTTTGGGGATTTTCCCATTCAAAGGCAAAAATGCTCTGTCTTTGTTTATAGAGAGGTATATAAAAGAAGGCATCTTTCAAATCTATTACTGGAAACCATTGGTGATATTCTGTAAGGAATGTTAACAGGGTAGAGGGATTGGCTACAACAAGGTGCATATCCTGAACTATTTGATTGATCACTAGTTGGCTTTGTACTAACATGTACCTGTCTGTTCCAGGCTTTTTAACTGACAAAATAGGAGTGTTATATTCTTATTCACATTCTATCAATAATCCAAATTCCCTGAAATTTCCTATTAGGCTCTCAATTCACCATCTAGCTACTAATTTTAAAGGATGTTGTTTCTGACTTGCCAGTTTCGATCCAGGTTTCAGTGTAACACAGGCTGAGCTCACCGGGAATGTCCTGGAGCTCCACTGGCCCAAACCAAGGGTGTTACTGCATTTTCTATGGCTTTGGGTATTCCTCCAGAATTCTCTGGTTCCTGTGTACCCTGTAACATAAAAGTTCTGGCCTCTATGGCCTTAGTTTCTGTCTCGGTTTAGCGACAAGTTTAGGAGAAAGCTCTCTGGAATGAGTGTTTCCTCTAAAGAAAAGAGCTTCAGCAATCCCTTGCTGCCAATGAGAAAATGAATACCAGTGGGTAAAAGTGAAAAAATCCCAACTGTTTATTGACAAATTGCCTGCACAGCATGGGAAAAAAAACGTAATAAAGTCTAGATATTGAACTGTCAGAACCTTACCCCCCCCCCCCCCACACACACACACCCACAGCAGAACAAAACAAACAATAAAACCCCACCAAAATGCCAGGGGAAAAAACAAACTGCCTGGCCATGTGGCAAGGGGGAAAAAATGGCACTGGCTTTTTGTCTCATGGAAGGGAAAAAAAGTTCATGCAGCAGCTCAGGCAAAACAGATGGGAACCTGTTGAACCTCTGGTGTTGGTCTCCTCTTCACATCAGATGAAGGTGGTGGATTTTCATGTCCTTTCTCTTGTTGATTCAGCTTTTCCCAAGGTCTGGGAATGGGTGAAGTGGCTCCCACTGATGCCTTAAATTTTAGCTTTTATATTTTTCAGATCAGTACTGCTTTAGTGTATAACTCTAAAACTACATAGCCTGCCAGCTACTGTTGTCCCATTTTATTGACAAAACAATTTCTCCGTTGACCTGTGTTGAAGGTTGGATCTAGTTCTTTTCCTCAGGAATTTTTCTCCCATGGGTTGCTAAGACACAAATGACTGGGTACTTAAGAGAAACAAAGCACAAGGCTGTAGCCTTTCTCCTTGGCAGGGTGGGGCAAAATTGCCCCTCATGGAAGCAGAGCCTGGCAACGCGAGATTTGGAGAGACTGAAAAGCAAGGGCAGGGGGAGGTCACGCCCTCTTGCTCGGGACCCTCGGAGCTGGACGGTCAGAGCTGCTGTCTGCTGAACCCACGGCCCCTGAGAAGCCAGCGCGGAGCTGCCGGTCTGTCTGCTGTGAGTCTCTGCCCTCTGCCTCATCCGGAGCCGACCTGCCTGCCACCAGCCCGCTCTGAGTTTTCTCCGCTACATTGTAGCGGGGTTTTTCCCTGCACGTAGAGACCCCTTACCGTCCCAGCTCCCTGTGTCCGGGGATCCTGCTGCGGCACCGACACCAGCTGCCCCTCCTGAGAGTCTGTGGAGCAAGGGCTCTCCTCCATCCCTCCGTGCTTTGGGCAGTCGCCATTGCCGTGTGACACCTGAGCTCACGTCGGAGCGCCCCTGCAGCCACCGGGGAATCACCACACCCAGAGCGCCCCTGCAGGCTGTGACTGGAACTGCACCGAAGAGAAAAGGTGCCTGAAGCCGAGCAGGCTGCCACTGGGTTTCTAGTTCTGTTTGCTAGTCAACGTTATAGTTGTTGTTATTTGTTATCCTTGTTTTAGATAGTAGTAAAGAACTGTTATTCCTATTTCCATATCTTTGCCTGAGAGCCTCTTGATTTCAAATTTATAATAATTCGGAGGGAGAGAGGTTACAGTTTCCCATTCCAAGGGAGGCTCCTGCCTTCCTTAACAGACACCTGTCCTTCAATCCAAGACAACCTGAAACCCAAGGACACCTTACTTTCTCAGGCCCTGAAAAATGGAAACAACAGTGAAGTAGGGGGAGCAAACTGGGGGAATAGGACTCCATTACCTGAAGCTGTAATTGGACAATTAACCTCTGATATGCATATAGACCAAACTTATATCCGTCTGAAAAACCTGTGATGGTCATCCATCTTGGGTGTAGTCTCTGTGAGACTCCTGCACTGCCCAAGGTGTACCCTGTGAAGGCCTTTCAGTAAATATCTACCCTTTATCCTTTAACTCTGTCTAGTCTCTGTTCTAGGTAGCCTCTTCCAGCTGTCCTGGCTGACCGTCTCCCGTCGATAGTCTGATCTCTGACCAAAACCAAACCGAACAGTTCAAGAAAAAACAAAAGCCGCCAAAGGATTGCCGCTGCAGTCTCTTCAAGGCCGGGGAAAGGGGAAAAAGCAACTTCTTCCTTAAGCTGACAAACAAAACAAGCTAGCTAAGCAACAAAGTAATGCCTGTCTGCACTGCACCAAGCAAGCCTGGGAGTGAGGCTTTGAAGAAAACTTGTGCAAGAGTCCCCAAGTCTCCTGTCCCTTCCCCAAACCCACCTTAAAGTTACAGCAACAATTTCTGGGCATAAAGCAGATGATCAGGAATAGAGTATCATCATAAAATCACCCCAAGACAGTCTCAGGTACCAATTGTACTTTCCCATCCTTAAATATAATTTGAACCTCTAATTTGCTTAACAGATCTCTTCCCAAAAGAGGAATCAAACACTCCAGCATATATAAAAATTGGTGTGTTATCCATCATTTGCCGAATTTAAAATTAATGGGGTTAAAGAATGTCCATTTTTTTCCTTTCCCTGTTGCACCAACAATATTTACAGTTTTTTGGCCTCATTTTCCCTGGTTTGTATTTAATACTGAATAAGAAGCCCTAGTGTCTATTAATAAGTCAATTTTCTGTTCCTGCTTAAGCAATCACTGGCAATTTCTGATATCCTTGAAGGAGACTGCCTGTTTACACCTGGAGCAACTGAATGTGTTTAACACTTGAGTGCAACATTTTACTGAAAACCTCTTTTAGGTTACATATTAAGCTTTTTATACTGCAGTCCCTAGTACTCCCTCTCTTATTTTTTTCCTTGGACACAGACACACAGAGCATACACAGTGACATACAATGAATACACACTGAAACAAGAGACATACACAGAGACACAGTGCACATAAAGCACACACAGAGTACGCAAGGCTAGCACATGACATCAGCTGTAAAACAGTCACTTTCAAATCTGCTCCAGTTTTTTTGCCTTTCCATGCACAAAAAACCAAAGCACATATCACACACACAGAGAAAACAAAGCACATATCAATCACTTCAAAACCCCAACAGACACTCAGCTACGCTTTCACACTCTCCCATCAAGTGGACTATATATATATCATGGGCGTCCTCATGCTCATATGCCAGCAAATTCAAATCAACACACACAACTCACTCCCACACACACACTCCTGGAGTCCAAAAAGAATTCACAGCATCTGAGTAAACTTTACTATTAGTTGAGATTTCAGAAGCAGGTTTCCTCCCACCTTTTTCCAGTGGTTCAATATACATTTCAGTGGAGAATTTGGAATATCATCTCCCACTTTAGTTTTAAAAGAAACATGTTCGATAATATAGGCAACAACCATCACAAAGCAAATTCAACAAGGACTTCAGACAGACACATAGTCCCCACTGATATACAGGACTCTAAACACAGGACTCCTTTAACATATGTAACATAGAACTCCTTTAACATAAGTGCTTTAATAAACATACAGACTTATAAAAGTTGTATGTTGGCTGCTATGCTCGACTGCAACTGCTTTTGCAAGACTAGAAGCCAAGCCCTGGAAGGGGCTATGATGATAAGTTGTATTGGGTCTGACAGGGGTAAAGCTCACAGCCCTTATAATGCTGTGCTTTGTATTGGTAGCTGGTGTTGACAACAGACCAGTGTTTTGGCTACTGCCAAGCTGTGCTGTCCCTCTGACGTTCCTTCCCCCACCAAAGGGGATGGGGGTGGGCAAGATCCTAGGAGGGGACACAAGCAGGCCAGCTGACCCCAGTCAGTCAAAGGGATATTCCATACCATATGACATCAGCTCAGATATATAAGGGAAGGAAGAGAGGAGGAGGAGGGGGAGGCATTCAGGAGTATTCCATGTTTGCCTTTCTGAGCAACCATTGCGCGTGCTGAAGCCCTGCTTCCCAGAAAGTGTCTGGACATCGCTACTGATGGGAAGTAGAGACTGATTCTTTTTCTATTCAGCTCTTGCACGTGCAGATCTCTGCTTGCTTTCCCTATTTTCCTGCTGTAATAAAACTGCCTTATCTCACCCTGGTAGTCTTTTTCAATATTATTCTCTCCCCTCTCCCAGTGGGAAAGGGAGTGATAGAGTGACTGAGTGGGCACCTGGCACCTAGCTGGGGTCAACCCATGATATAAGTGTAATAGGAGATGCTATGCCTAATGCTAACTGCTCTTGAAAAAACAAACCCGAGTGAACTAGGATGATAAGGGAATGGAATGCGAGCTAATGGATTTGGTAACCCCTTGTCTGTAGAGCAAGGGCCTAGCCCCTATGGGCTAAGAGATAAGGAGGAAGACACATGCTAACTGCCGTTTTAATGACAAATAGAAGAACTATCACAAAAGGGTAGAAAAATGTAATAGAATAGGAATGTAATCAATAAAAAATTATAAATTAAGTATAACTAATATAGTAACAAAGTGTGTAATAGTAGAATTAAGCGTGTATTAGCAAAATAGATGTGATAAATGTATTAAGAATGGTGTGCTGTGTTTGTAACCCTATGATAAGGAAATCGCAAGTCATGTAAGACCCCTTAGGACTGTGATTTTAGATAAGTGACCAAAACAAGGGCGGATAACAAATTTGTAAACGTATAATGACGAACTTGTAAATGTATAATGACAAACTTGCAAACATAAAAAACTTCTGTAAAATGACCATGGCGGACATGCACAGAGGTGTTAACCCCTGCATGCTCCCGACCTGGCCAATAAAGGTGTGCTTTAATTTACAGTACCTTGCTGTGGAGTAGATTCCTTTGAATCACCACAGTGGTTTCTGGGCTGAGGCAGGGTGGGGAGAGGGAGGGAAGGGAAGCTGCCCAGTTGTGTGATCAGGACTGCCATGTGGGGCAGGGAAGCTGCATGGATTGGTGGCGGCTGTTGCTGGGCTCTGCCTTCTGTGTTGTAAACGTGTTTGTTTCCTTTCTTCCTTCCTCCCAGCCCCTGCTCAGGGAAAAGACAACGGCAGCCACACGCTTTGCTGCGTCTAAGCTGCTGCTGGGGGGGGGGGGGGGGGGGAGGCTGTGCCTGCCTGCCTGCCCGCTTTTGCCCATGCCAGGAGTTTGGCACACAGCACTCGCGGTGGGGGAAGGGAGGGGGTCCAGCAGCATGGCACATAACAGTTCAAGAGTTTTTCTTTCCCCTTTTTTTTTCTTTTTCTCTTTACTGCTATGTCAAAATACTTGGCCGGGTAAAACGCTTTAAGTTCCCAGGAGGGATTAAAACTCTTATCCAGACACAGCCAAGGCTCTCTAGCTGCTTGGCGGGGTACAAGGATTTCAGAGGGGAATCAAACTCCTATCAGGTCTTCCAGACCTGGGGGAACTCTAATCCCCAGTAAGCTTACCAAGAGGCAGGACAGGGACTAAAACTCTGCCAGGGGCTCAAACCCCATTACCACAGTTACCACCATTACCAGAATTACCAGAGTTACCAGAAACTTAGTACAGGGTTAGCACCCCATAGTCAATAACCCCAAGATTTAAATGATGCCTTTTATTTACATCAGGAATCTTGCCTTGAGTATCTTAACAGTCTGAAGCTGAGGGGTTCCCCCTGAGAATTCCTCGGTGCTGGCTGGAGGCCTGTTGACTGCAGATTGGCTGAGGCTCCAAGGGTATTCACCTGCCTGGCTCGCCAATTACTGTCACCAAATTACTAAAAATGGTTGAATAAAACTTAACACCAATTTTTCTGTGTTGAAGAGGGCATAATTTTTTAGGTGCCTGGAAGTGCATGGGGGATAACTCCTCCTAACATACCTCCTTATTTCTACAAACTTGTTGCTAATATACAGTCACTACATGCATATTGTAATTTGCCCACTGCCAGAAAACCCCTTCCCATGTTCCCCAAGTTCCCAAATTCAGTCCTTGTTTTGGCTGTAGCTGCATTCCTGAGCCAGATGCCTCCTCTTTATCTTCTAATGTCTTTGCTTGGAGAGCAATTTCTGCATGCCTTGCTTCTCTGCTAAAGGTCTGCAGTCACAGTGTCTCTGCTAAAAACTCACAGTCACAGTAGAAGTTGAATTAACCTTTTTGATATCACCAAGAAAGTAAAGTCAATGGACCTGCCCAGGAAATTTGGTTCCTAGGGGTGAAGTGGCAAGACAGATGCTGACAGATTCCAGCAGAGGTGATCAATAAGATAGCTGCCATGTCCCCATCAATCAGCAAGAAGGAAACACAGGCTTTCCTAGGTGCCGTGGGTTTTTGGAGGATGCACATCCTGGAGTACAGCCAGATTGTAAACTCTCTCTACCCCTTGACACAAAAGAAAAACAATCTTAAGTGGGGCCTTGAACAACAGCAAGACTTTGAACAGATTACACAAGAGATTGCTCATGCAGTAGCCCTTGGACCAGTCAGGACAGGACACAACATGAAGAACATGTTCTACACAGCAGCCAGGGAGAACGGTCCTTTGCAGTGGTTTGAGTTCGCCTATTTGAGTCTCTGGCCAAATGCCAGCACACTTACCTAAATTTAACCAATTTTTTCTGTGAGATAAGGATTAGGAGTAGGCAAAGCAGGCTCAACTTTAAAGACTATAAAGAAAGTTTATTGATAAAACAAAAAAAGAAAATAAAAAACCCAAGAAAAACGAGAACAAAACCCTCAGATCACCTCTCCTCCCCCCACCTCTCCATTTCTTTCCCACTGACAACACACAAAAAGACAACACTCAAACTTTCAGTCAGTTTACCACCTCTAAAATAGTCTTTTCTCAGTTCATTTAGGGAGAGAAGTTTCTCTTGCTTATACCATGGACTTCTCCACAAGAAAATACAGTTTTATGGTTTTCAGCCTCACAACCAACAGCCGCCCGGGAGGAAAATCTGCTTGTTGTGGAAGACGATCCCCCACACTAGTAGCCTTCCCACAGCTACCACCATGGGTTATGACAGTCCATGGGGTACCCTTTTAAGGATGAGCAGTTCTATTACAGCAGCAAAGAAAATCCCCTTCTTCTGTTACTGGCAACACAAGTTCTCTACCGTCCCTGGGGCGAGGGTTCTGGGTCACAGTTTCTTCTCTGTCTCTGTTCAAGCTTCTCATCAGGCTGCAATTACTTCAGCATCTACTTATCTCTACACAGGTGCCTTGGCTCACTGGCTGCAGTTAGAACATCACATCCCTCCTTTGGACTATTTTCTCATATATTACAGGGAATATTTTAGCTTAGTCCCAACCATGGCTTCACAAAAGAATTTTCAGCTTCACTAATGAAGCACTTCTCATGCCCCTCCCTCTAGGTGTCGGCTCTGCTTCCTTCACTGACTTTAGTGTCTCTATGCTGCATTTCTGTAGGTATCCTCACTCTTTTCTCTCTCTGTGCAGGGAAGGATGGGTGTCTGGAAGCTTCATCCGGGCATGGAGAGGGTTAATGTCTCTCTCAGGCCTTGCGATGGTCACATGGTCTCTGATGGGCTGTTTGAAAAATCTGAGTTGGGTGGCAGAAGCAGTCAAGAGTCTCAGTGGCCTTGCTCTGCGAAGCTGGCTCAGCCTGGTGGGGCCAGCCTGGCCTGGGATGACAGAGCAGGGCCCGGCCCGAGTCGGATGGAGCCGGCCCGGCCCTTGCCTGGCCCAGAGCAGAGGTCCAGCCCTGTCCACTGTGGTTGGAATGTCAGCCTGGCCAAACTGCATCTGAGCTGAGAGCTCAGACCGGGTCTTCCCCCATGCCCAGCTACACTGCCGCTCCAAACTCCCTTTCCCCCCTCCCCCGGCAGGGGGGGGGGGGGGGGGCGGAGTGGGTGGTAGCAAAGGCCCAGTCTTACCGGAGAAAGAAAGCGGGGATCTACTTCTCTCTGAAAAGCAGGAAGGCCAAGAGGAAGAGACTCAGAGGTCCTCTGCTTATATAGGATTTTTTCTTCGAAGGCAGATCAACTTTTAATTGGTTGGCATACATATCGATACTCAAAACTACCTGGTTATTGGTTCTCTCTCCCAGGAAGGAAGTTGTATTACTTCCTGCAGCATGGGTCACTTCCAAGATGGACACCTCCTTGGCCAACCCAGGACATCCTTACTGGAGCCTCTTGCAGAAGGTACCTGGAAAGACTCAAGGATGACCTCTCAGATTCTGGAGTAGGGCATACAGGTGATCTGAGGCCAGCTACACCCCAGCTGAAAAAGAGATCCTAGCAGCTTATGAAGGGGTTTGAGCTGCCTCAGAAGTGATTGGCACCAAAGCACAGCTTCTTCTGGAACCCTGAATACCAGTGCTGGGCTGGATGTTAAAAGGAAAAGTCCCTGCAACACATCATACAACTGATGCTACAAGAAATAAGTGGATTGCTCTGACCACACAGAGAGCTTGAATAAGAAATCCCAATCGCCCTGGGATCCTGGAAGTCATTATGAACTGTCCTGAAAGTGAAAAATTTGGACTATCATCAGAAGAGGAAGAAGAGCAGGTGACACATGCTAAGGAGGCCTCACCATATAACCAGCTACCAGAAGGTGAGAGGCAATACACTCTCTTCACTGACTGATACTCCTGTATTGTAGGGGCAAACAGAAAATGGAAAGCAGCTGTATGGAGCCCTATGCATTGAGTTGCAGAAGCTACCAAGGGACAAGGTGGATCAAGTAAGGTTGCAGAGCTGAAAGCCATCCACCTGGCTTTGGACATCACCAAGGGAGAGAAGTGGCCAACACTACACTGACTCATGGATTGTAGCAAATGCTCTATGGGGGTGGCTGCAAAGATGGATAAAGGCCCATTGGAAGTGCAGAGTGAAGCCCATCTGGGCTGCCAAAGTGTGGCAAGACATCACTGTCTGGGTAGAGAAGCTAACTGTGGAAGTCCATCATGTGGATGCTCATGTGCCTAAGAGTCAGGCTAATGAGGAGCACCCCAACAACAAACAGGTGGATCGGGCTGCCTAAATCAGTGTCACAAGTAGATCTGGACTGCCAACATAAGGGTGAGTTATTTCTAGCTCGGTGGGCCCATGACGCCTCAGGTTATCAGGGAAGAGATGCAACATACCTATGGGCTTGTGACTGACGGGTGGACTTAACCATGGACACCATATCCCAGGTAATCCATGACTGTGAAATGTGCACTGTGATCAAACAGGTCAAGTGAGTAAAGCCCCTGTGGTATAGCAGGACGTGGTCTAAATATAAATATGGGGAGGCCTGGCAGATGGATTACATCACACTGCCACAAACCTGCCAAAACATATGCTATGTACTGACAATGGTAGAAGTATCTACTGAATGGCTGGTGACATACTCCGTGCCTCATGCTGAAGTATTAAGGTCTGAACAACAGACCCGGAGCCAAAGTTGACCTCTAGATTAACCTTCCAACCAAATATTATATGTATCCATTCATTAACAAAGTATTCATTGGCAAAACATGTATTTACCTTTTTGTATTTAGAAACCGAACAAGGCCACATCTGGCCTTGTTTGGGGGTGTAGGATCAAAGACAGCTCCCTTGGTTCCTCCTTGAGCCCTGGCCAGGCTTTGGGAGAAACACAAGAGAATGAAATCAGATATTCCTGCACTAGAAGTTATGTCAGCTTGTTTTTTTTAACAGTATGAGAGCTGGGCTACTGTCATAACAAAGTCAGGAAGCCTTGTGGCCTGCAGAGGTGGACACACTGCAGGATTTCTGTTACCAGGCGTGGTGCTCCAGTCCTTTGTTGTGACAGCTTCTGCCAGCTGATGATTCTGGATTTGGATAAAGGGGTAAAGTATTAGGGTAACTGGTGATGTATCTTTCTTAATCACTGTGGGCATTCTTTTGTAGCAATGATTAGGTGCATTGCTCAGCTTATCCTTTTGTGATTCTTTGCAGTTTCACATTAAAGTAAATTACACTTATTCCTTAAGTTGGTGTCTGTGTCTGTGTCTGTGTCTGTCTGTGTCTGTCTGTCTGTGTCTAACCCTACCCATTGGAAAACTCATGCCACTGCCCACAACACCATACTGGGCATTCAAAAACAAGTCCTGTGGTGACATGGCATCCCTGAAAGAATTGAATCAGACAATGGGACTAATTTCAAAAATAGCTGTTGGAGAATATCCTTCTCCAGCTGCACAGACATAAAGTGGGTGAGCAATCCAGACCCCTTAGACAAAAGCTAGGCCTCTGCTCAAGGTTATTCTCAAGACAACTGTGGGAAAGAGAGATATGAAGGCTGAAAACAAGCTGCAGGTGTCTAAAGATTAACTTGGCAGAAGAAACTGTTACTGTTGTTGCCTTCTGATATCAGCTTGGTGTTTTAATTAGAATAGAGAGAGCTCCTGTGGGAAACTTCTGTGGGGGAATAACGTTTTCAGCACAGACAGCACTATAAAGAGTGGGCACTTTCTGACAATAAACGAGCTTGATTTATCACTCACATTGAGTCGGCGTCTTGCTTCTCTCGCCCCCCGACAAATAGCCTTATCAACACCTGGTCTAGAGAACATGGTATTGAGTGGGTGTATCATATTCCCCATCACTCACCAGTTACTGGGAAAGTTGAACGGTGCAGTGGACTTAAAAACAACACAGAAGACAATGGGTGGTGGGACCTTCAAGCTGTAGGATCTGCATTTAGCAAAGGCTACCTGGTTAGTCAACACCAGAGGTTCCACTAACTGAGCTGGCCCTGCTCACTCTGAACTGTTGCATACAGCAGATGGACATCAAGTCCCTGTAGTGCATTTGAGAGATATTTTAGGAAAGACAGTTTGGATTAATCCTGCCTCAGGCAAAGGCAAACCCATCCATAGGATTGTTTTTGCTCAAGGACCTGGTTACACTTGTTGGGCAATGCAGAGGGATGGAGATACACGTTCTGTACCTCAGGGGGGTTTGACTTTGGATGAGAACAACCTGTAATGTTGAATTGCATATGTACCACTGGTTGCTGAATGGCACTGCCACTTCATGTCATAACTATCATGGACAATGAGAATGGACTGCTCCCGTTTTACCAGTCATGCACCAAATGGACTCAATGCATATCCTAGGTGATGGTCAGTGGCTACTGAAATAATAATTGTGTTTGTATATAGTTACATGTATATATGCGTACAGTCGAAAGGTATTAATCTGGGCATGATATAGGTCATATGGAATAAGGGGTGGATAATGTCCTGGGGAACCCAAAATGTTATTGCATTCCATATCTATTTGTGCCCAAAAATTGTTACTGTCTCTTTAAGACCCTGCAGACAAAAAGGGAATTGTGGGCCAGCAGGTGCCAGTCTTTTTAAAATCTGGTTGCCCAAGCAGAGCTCTCTCTTGCCTCTTGCCTCTACTTGCAACAGTAACAACCCAAGAAGCTGCATTTCACAAGCAAGAACTGTTTCAGAATAAAATTTGCAACACTTATTGGTAGCATGGAGCCAGAACCAGTCTGAGGTCAGACCACCACTTGTCACTGCTCAAGAGTCTGTTTTCCCCCAGAAACCCCTTCCCCATTAGAACAGGGGCCTAAGACAACAGCACCGACACCAGTGGAGTCCAGCGGGGGGCAGGAGGAGGCAGCAAATGGCATCACTGACCTTACAAGTCAGCAATTCCCATCTGCCACTAGAACTGCTTCGTAAGCTCCTACTTTCCCAGTTTTTTGTTCCAGGGAGAAGGTTGAGCCAAGTGGGGTTTGTCCACCATTTCCCCTTTGTCTCCCCACACAATGTTGTCTGCAGAGGGTGCCATCTTGGAGGGAGGGCTTACTCTCCCATTTTGACTTTCTTCGTTCCCAGGGAGTCCATGAGATTCTGGCAACTTTGTAACTAGTGACTATTACTGTTATTTTTTGCCTGTTGCTATTTTTGTTTTTTAGTAAACTGTTATTTTTTCACTTCTATACCTGTATTCATTTCTCCTTATTGGTGGAAAGGGATTGGTTAAACTAAAGGGGAGGTAATTCATTTTAGTGTCCACTCCTTAAAATTGTCTTAAACCAAGACACCCGGTATACTTGTTAGCGTAAGAAAACACATAATCACAGAATGATTATATGGGTGCTTTAATGAAGGGCCCTGGGAGCCAGGGGTCATGTCGGACCTCAAATCAGGCTCCGCCTTGGGTCCGAAAAATGGTGACATTTATACTACAACCAGCAAATGATCATCAGTTAATCATTAATTCAACACTACTCTCTTGGATACATTGTCTTCACTCAAGCATGAGTTTCAGCTTCGATACTGTTGCTATTGTATATATTGCTTTTACCCAAACATAAGTTTCAGCCCCCCTTTCCTACTACCCTCTAAGCAATCATCTCATTAATTTTGTCATAAGCAATCGTTACAGAAAAAGCACACAAGAACGGTTCCTATAACTATACTTTAACCTAACAAAGACAACACCTAAGGCCTACCTTAAGCCCTACGAGGCCTATCGTCCCCACAACCTAAAACTACTACAAACCCAAAATCATTTTGACCCCTATGCTATCATACTCACTCCTAGTTTCTTTTCTTTTGTGTACCTCCTCACTTCAAAGCATGAGACACAAAAGAAGCAAAAAAAAAAGTCCTTGACTTAGGATAAACAGAACTTAGCAAAACTGAAAAGATCAGTGTGTTATCAAGATTATTCTCATTATGAACTCAAAACACAGCACTGAGCCAGCTACTGAGAAGAAATTAACTCCATCCCAGCTGAAATCAGGACACTCACTGATGCCTATATAACTTAGGTCAAAGTTACAAGGTGCTTATATAGCTTGAGTTATAAGATATCTATGTAACCTAATATCAATATAACCTAAATCATGACTTTTTATATCTATATAACCTGATATCAATATAACCTGAAGTATAACTTTCTATACTTATATAACCTGAATCATAGCTTTTATATCTATATAACCTGATATTTATATAACCTGAATCATAACTTTTGATACCTATATAACCTGATATAAACAACTTTTCATACAATGTAATGGCTAGTATATGGTTAACTAGTTGCTTAATGCTGAATAGACAAAAAAAGAAAGAAAAAAATCACCAGGTGTATGGTTTCAGAAATAGATAAGTATAGTACTAATGAGAAATTGGCAAATGCAAAGCCATTTAGCCACAAAACAAAGAATTTAGGCCAGTTAAGACCAGACAGACCAAGGAACACTGTAACTGCGCATGCTCCGAAGACAAAGTTGAAAAGCTCAAGTGCAAAGAAGACTTGGGAAGCCTTCAGCAAAGACCCCCAACACCCCCTGAATTGGGGAAGCACAAGCGCAGTGCAAAAGAATTATCTAATAACCATAAGATCATACTATGTAAATTAGTTCGGGCATGTATGTGATGATGTTGTAATGACATAGTAACACTAAGCAATATTTTCTGTATAAATATACCACAGCACTTGTCAAGGGTGGGTGAGTTAGGAGGAGAAATCCCTCTCACCACCAGCCTGTCTTTTGGGCATCACCACTAAAAGCGAAGTCCAATCAGTATCTCTATTTAGAAATCCTATCTACTGCTTAAGTACAAATAAGTAATGAATAGCAACATACATTTAATTTAAATATTAATACGTTAAAGCGCTAGGAATTCAGTATCATCTGAACACAGTAACTGTTACAGTATATGTATTAGATGTATTATTCTGTGCATATTTGCAGCATGGCTGAAGTTTTCTCTGAACCCAATTTGTACTCCTGTCTATGTGGTACAGATTCATATAGATATATGGAGGAAATATATCCACTGAGAAAATGAATTTTGTTGAAATACCTATATTATCACACAAGGCTTCATATACATTTATATTACAGATTTTACCGCCACTTATGACTGCAATCTCAATGTACTAGATAACAAACAGAATTACAGGAAAAAAAAAAGAAATCGAGTCCTAAACTATAGATTCAACATGGGTTATAAAGTAGGTCTGGCATTAGCTTATACAAAGACACGACAGATGAACCAAGCAGCCAAAAGGGGCCAAAATGGAATGTAGGAGACACTAGGCAAATTGTAATAATTAATAACTAGAGTTTATAGCATATAATTCAAGTCATAAATAGAACTCAGTTCAATGCTTGTGATACATGGAAAGACTCCACAACTTAATAAAGTTGTAAAGTAGGTATATTTTGCCAGCGCTGTGACACGTGGGAGAATAATTTCTTCAAATCCATGCCTGCCACCAGTGGCACTCAGCTAGGCATATATCTGGTTAAAAGTTACATATGCATTAGATCACACAATGCGCCTATACATATTCATTGTCTGTCCCCGCTTCATATTATAATTAGCTCAAAAGTCATTAGCATTCCAATATGCCTGTACACTGTCACTTAGTGATGAAGTAAAGGTCTTCCTCAGATGAAATAAGTGAGCTTCCTCAGATGAACCTTTTACCTTTCTTCCTTGCACATGCTCTGTAAGTTCCTAGTCCAAGTCCGAACCCCAGAGCCAGTCTGAGCTGGTTTCAGGGTCCAAAAACAGGATCTTTGGTCCCGGTTTCTCTTTCTTATCAATGGCCATACATCCTTTCCCTTTCTTATCAATGGCCATACATCTTTTCCCTTCTGCTTGGCAAGCATAATAAGTGTTGAGCAAGTGGTATACATTGTCTAGCAAGTAGCTGCAAAATTTAACAGTACCAGTAGTACCCACAACCAGAAATTAACCCTTAAGACTTAAGCCCTCTGTATCACTTGAACCAGAAATCATACAGGTATAAAGAAAAAGTATTGTTGCCTTTTCCCCCAACCTGGAAAAGGAACTCTGTAGCACTTGCGGGTTGGTTTCAGACGGCCAGGACAGACGAGAGATCTCTGTAGTTGGGTTGTAGAGCATGAGGTTTATTGTAAAAGAACGTTAGTGTAAGAGACCTGCTGAGAGCTGCCAGACGCAGCCCGGAGCAGGTCAGAGAGGTAAGAGAGGAGAGAAGAGCTAAGAGCGAGGATCTAAGAGAGTTGAGAGCGAAGGTCTAAGAGGAGTTGAAGAAGAGAGCTAAGAGAGCTAAGAGAGCTAAGAGAGCTAAGAGAGCGAGCTTGTCGCTTACAATACAATAAATCATCTTCTGTGTCGAATATTCTAATTTTCATTAACCAATGTAGAACAAACTACAAATTTTATAACATTTGCATACAGCCTATGAGAACTATTGCATTACCATACAGTGTTATATTTTAAACTCTAAAAGCTGCTTCTTGGACCCTCTGCCAAGTTGGTAGGGTCTGCTTTGACCCTTGGACCTGTCTGCAAGCAGAGGGTATTGTTTAATCAAAGGGGGGATTACTTGTAGGCAGCCATGCCATTGTTTTCTAGTTGTTCAGTAACTGGGGTTTGGTATCTCAAAGCTTGTCTTCATTTCAATCTCGCTTATAGTTTCTACATTCTCAGCATCTTTTGCTAGGTAATCATATTTATAAGGCTTTCTTATTTCATCTTCCCCAACAGAACTCAAGATCATTTTAGCAAGGAGGTAATATAAAAGGGGATCTTTATTTTGAAGGTCTTCAGGAGCAGTTATGGAAAGGTGTCTATAAAAGCCCACCCCTCCAGGGGTGAGTACATATTTATAGCTTTTAGGAAATAAGCATAATTGATTAAAAGCACCAATTAGGAGGACAAGTGGTGATTCAATTCCCCCCCAGGTCCAGCCCCTTCTGTGGAGCCCCCCTCTCAGCACTGGCTGTACTTTGTTTTTGAAAATGTACCTCAGAGTTGTTCTTGGCCTTGGTTCCCAGGAAGAACCGAGATAGGACAGGGCCTTGTACCCCCTGGGGCTTGGAGCTCTGGAATTTGTTTTGTCTTTCTGCTTAGGGAAAGACCATGGAAAAGTACTGGAAAAACTAGCTATTAATACAATAGGCTACAGAGCTACAAGTATATGTGCAAAGAGTACAGAGAACATATAAGAGAAAAAAGGCAGAAACCAAACGGCATCAGTATAACTAGGTACTTTTGCAGCAGAAAATCAGAATTAAAACTGTAAATTTGTGAATGATCTGAGGTTAAAAACAAATTACTTCTTTATAAACCTTGGAGAGAGATCTCTAATGAAATCTCAACATGAGTGCAAAACATTTTTTTTATTTTTTTTGCTGGTCTATTTTTTCATTAGCTAACACAAATGACTAAACCAGCAACATGATAATTTTGAAAAGAGTGCAGGAAGATGTTATTTTGTGCTATGAGGCTAAAGAAATAGGGGATTTCATTAAAAGAATTTTGAAATTAATAGAGAAATGTAAGGTAAGTACCAATATACAAGATATACTAGAGAATTTTAGCCAATTATTGTTGATTAAGGCACCATCACCTTAAGGTCACTTATGAAGAGTCTAGCAGAAAATTTATGAAGATGTATATGATAACCATTAATGGCTGAGATATCTTAAACATTACTATTTTGCAACCTAGACTATAAAATATAGCTCTGTGTCTGTGCAAATATAGGCTAAGGTATTTTTATGGGGAAAAAAAGCCTTCTTTAACAAAGAACATGCTAATAAACAGACAAAAGTGCTCTGATCATGAGTACTGACAACAATCTTGAACTCAGAATTCATGCTATAAATAAATGCAACAACTGACATTTAAAATTTAGTTTCTGTGAAATGCATTCTTGTGAATGAGCATAAGGATCAGACTTAAGTCTTAGAGTAATATTTTTAACTTAAAATAACAGTAAAGCAAATGACATCAAAAAGTAGATTTGAGAGTAATCATTTATTAGAAATTTCAGTCTTGTGAGAGTTCTCCAATCATTTCTCTTAAAAATAATAAATCAGTCTTTTTGAAAGCAATCCTGCAAAATAAATGAAATTTATCACCTGTGTATATGTACCAATATTTACTGATTTGTATAATGCACAAAATTTCAGACCAACACTTAGATTAGTTTCTGAGAACTGATTTTAGGGACTGATGGAAGTTTATTCTGATTTAAATTGAAAAATGAACCAAATACTACAACAGAATAAAAAATAGCACAGTAGTAGTTATTGCCTTGAATAAAGGGAAAATCTTGCAACCTTTAAAAAAAATCTCTAATTGCATAAAATGTTCCCTTTCTGTTACTTCCTATTTGACTCTACAGGATATGATTTGCTTTCTGGGCTGCAAGCACATGTGGTCAACTCATATCCAGCCTCTCATCCACCAGCACCCCAAAGTAGTCCTCATCAGAGCTGCTCTCGATCCATTCCTTCCCTAGACTGTATTGATACTGGGGGTTGCCTCGACCCAGGTGCAGCACCTTGCACTTGGTATTGTTAAATCTCATGAGGTTCCCATGGGCCCACTCCTGGAGCTTGTCCAGGTCCCTCTAGATGGTATCCCGGCCTTCAGGCATGTCAACTGCACCACTCAGTTTGGTGCTGTCTGCAAACTTGCTGAGGGTGCACTTGATCCCTTTGTCTATGCCACTGATGAAGACATTGAATAGCACTGCTCCCAATACAGACCTGAGGGACACACTTGTCACTGATGTCTATCGGGACTCTGAGCCATTGACCACTACCCTCTTGATATGACTGTCTGACCAATTCCTCATCCACAGAACAGTCCACCCATCAAATCCATCTCTCCAGTTTAGCGAGAAGGATGTTGTGAGGGACCATGTCAAAGGTCCAGATAAATGACACCTATAGCCCTTCCCTTGTCCACTGATGTAGCTACTCCATTGTAAAGGTCACAGGGTTGGTCAGGCAGGACTTCCCTTGGTGAAGCTGTGATGGTTGTCTCAAGTAACTTCCCTGTCCTGTATGTGCTTTAGCATAGCTTCTAGGAGGATCTGTTCTGGGATCTTCCCAGGCACAGAGATGAGGCTGACAGGTCAGTAGTTCCCAGGGCCCTCCTTTCTACCCTTTTCAAAGATGGTATAATGTTTCCATTTTCTTAATCACCTATGATTTTACCTGACTGCCAAAATTTTCAAATATCATGGAGAGTGGCTTGGCAACTACATCAGCCAATACCCTCAAGACGCTGGGATGCATCTGTTGGAGGTTAGGATTTTTCAATTTTTTTTTTCTTTTTTTCCTCTCAGGGAATTTTCTCCCATTTGTTGCCTAAGAGATGGGAACAACGGATACTTAAGAGAGACAAAAGATGTAGCCAAGGAGGAGGGGGAAGGGTGCAGTTTGCTACCGTCTGAGCTGGGGGGGCTTTCTCTTGGGAATTGCAGAGATACTGCGAGATTTGCGCTGGGAGGTGAGGGGCTGGGCTCAGCTCCTCGCCCTTCCTCCCGGGATCACAGTGGGACAGGCGAGGTTTTGGTGCGGCACTGCTGCTGCCCAGAGGATTTACTGCCACTGCAGAGTTTTTGTCCTGCACTGCTTTCCCCTTACTGTGGGTGAGCTTCTGCTCGCAAGAACAGCTGCTGAACTGGGACCTTTCCAACATCCAACCTCACTGGGAAGGGGACTCCGACCCCCTCTCTGGAGGGAACATCTCCCTGCTGCTTGCGGCAGCTGCCTACAGTAGCCCATCTGCCGCTGCCTAGCCCCGCTGTTTTCTGCCACTGCTTCGGGGTTTTTGCTACACTTTAACCCGATACCCCCTATCCGCCCAGATTGCCACGGCTCCTGCCATGGCTCCAGAGTCTTTGCTACGCTTTCTTTGCCACCCCGGGTGTGCCCACCTCTTGTTACAGCCTACTGCTCCGAGGTTTCCTGCTACAGTCCATTCAGCTTCCCGAGTGGCACTGAGACTAACTGCCCCCGGTGAGTTTACAAAGGAAAGCCCCTTCTGTCTCTCTCCTGCCAGCTGAGCCGCCATTAACCACATGCAGAGGCGGCTGAGCTCGCACCACAGAGCCCACTGCAGCTGCGGGAGAATCATCACACCTGCCCTGCCTCGCCAGGAGTCAACAGCGCCCCTGCCGGCTGTGACCATAACTACACCAAAGGGAAAATACTTGACAGCCAAGAGAAGGCTGTTATTGGGTGTCTGTTTTTGTTTGTTGTTGCTGCCATTGTTATTGCTTGTTTGTCTTGTTATACAAATATATATACTAGTAAAGAACTGTTATTCCTTTTCCCATATCTTTGCCTGACAGTCCCATAATTTCAAAGTTATAATAATTTGGAGGGAAGGGGGTCATGAATCTTCCATTCCAAGGGAGATTCTGATTCCTGCCTTCCTTGGCAGACACCTGTCCTTTAAACCAGGACAGCATCCCATCAGGTCCCATGGACTTGTGTACAATCAGGTTCCTCAGGTGATCATGAACCTGATCTTCACTTACAGTGGGAAGCACTCTGCTCTCCCAGTCCTTGTCTTGCAGTCCATCCACTCTAGAGGTGTGGGAAGAGAGGTTTTCATTGAAGACTAAAGGAAAAAAATTGTTGAGTACTTCAGCCTTCTACTCTGTTGTCCTTGTTTATCAGCAGGGGTAAACCTTTGAGCTTCCTTTTCTGGCTGACATACTGTAAAGTCCTTGTTATTCTTTGTGTTCCTTGCCAGCTTCAGCCTCAGCTTCACCTTGGCCTTCTTCATCTCATCCCTGCATAACCATACTTAATCCCTAAACTCTTCTCAGGTCACTTGTCCTAGCTACAACTGCCTATGCATTTGCCTCTTGCCTTTTAGTTTGACTAGCAGGTCCCGACTCATTGCCTTCTCTTGCCTTCCTTGCCCCATTTCTGGCTTCTGGGGATTGCTAACTCTTGTGGTCTATGGAAGACATCCTTAAAAATATGCCAGCTCTGTTCTGCTCTCTTCTTCCTAAGGGCAGTCTCCCAGGGTATCCTATTGACTAGCTCCTTGAAGAGCTGAAAGTTTGCTTTTCTAAAGTTTGGGGCCTAACTTTACTCCTTACCTGATCCATGTCCCTCAGGACTGCAAACTCTACCAGTGGATGATCACTGCAGCCCAGACTGCCTCCAATCTTGATGTCCCTGATTAGTTTGTTTATGTTGGTGACCATGAGATGCAGTATCTCATCCCCTCTGGTAGGGCTATTACCTGGCTCAAGAAATTATCCTCCATGCATTACAGGAGCCTCCTGGATTGCCTACAGCTCGCCGTGCTACTTTTCCAGTAAATGTCAGAGTGGCTGAAGTTGGTGGTTGAAGTTACTATTCCCATTTCAAAGAAGGAACAGGAACAGGAAAAAGGCACGGTTGCCATGTTGTCACGATCCGCTCGTAGGAGCAGGGGTCGTGATGGTTCGTTATTTGAATCTCAGAGTGCAAAAGAAAACAGGGACAAGTATTTTAGCTTCAATCAAAATCAAAAGCACTTTATTGAGTGCCAACAACACGCTTATGCGATAGAGGAGAGAGAGAGAGAAGAAAGAGAGAGAGAAAAGGAAAGGAGGGGCATAGCTACCATGGCACGACGAAGTCCTCGTTGTCCGGATCCGATGGATTCGTCTCGTCCGTAGGGAGATCTTCTAGGGGTACTTTTTGAGAGTCTCTTTATAGTCTTTTCGAAAGCAGGGGGCAGGTAACCAAGAGATGAGGCAACCCCTCCAGAGACGAGGGGCAAGTAGCCAGCAGGTGGGGAGTAAGGCCCATTGTTTTAGAGTACAGGTGCAGCTGTACCGGACATACAGTTCGGTTCTTTCCATCCCGGTAGCCGGGAGGATGCGGTTCCCACGGGCATGTACCAATACGCCTCTGCAGCACAGCTCAGCAGCACAGCTCTGCTGTACACCTGGGCACCTGGCAGGCACCCCATCAAGATCTGGCTGGACTTTATTGTGCAAAAGTCCTTTTCCCCTCTTAGGGTCTCTGGGTTTTCGGCCTCTGCTTCTGTCGATGGTCGTGAGGCAGATAGGGATTTCCATCCAGACTCTTACACCACCCCGTGGCTCACGATCGTCGTCAGGAACCTGTAGCGTTGTCTCGATGTCTTCAGGACTCGGTAGTGTTGTCACGATGTCTTCAGGACTCGTCCGTGCCGGTAGCATACCCCGGAAAACAGAGACAAAAGAGAAAGAGAGAAGGGAAAAGAAAAGAAAAGAAAAGAAAAGAAAAGAAAAGAAAAGAAAAGAAAAGAAAAGAGAAAAAGAAAACAAAAGAATAAGTAATTTTAATCACATGAAATTTTGTTTAAATTTCAACAGGGCAACAGTTGCCTTATTATAGTAAAATTTCATTAATAATTATTCAAATAGACCAGTTTAATTTCTTATTGTATCTTAAAATCATATTAATAATTATTTGAATCATTATACTTCAAAATTACATTAATATATCATTACACTTTAAAATTACATTAATTGATTAAATCACAAACAATAAAAATACCTTAAAATTTCATTAATAATTGATTAAATTACAATGAGCAGTAAAGTATTTATCCAATTTCTTATTACACCTTAGCTCGCCTTGCATCAATAATGTCGGGGGTGTCCACAGAGGATGAAACATCAACCAGATTATGCATATTCATTATGGATGTCAAGTATGCTACTCGTTTCATCATTCTCCAGTTCATGATATACAAAATTGCTGACAAGACAAAACCTACTAAGACTAGAATCAGGAGAACAATGATGGGATGACACAGCTTATTCAGGACACCTGTGGCAGTAGGTGACCACCCAAAGAGGGTATCCCACCAACTGTGGTCAGCATCCCTTCTTACCCTTTCCAGAACACAATGTATTTCATTTACATTGTGATGAACAGTTACCAAGGTTTTCTGTTCGTTCTTCTTGATCTTCTCCAAAATTTCGATTAAATCCTGATGAAGCAACAATTGCTTTACCAAGGTAAGGTTCATCCCAATGCGGGTAGGCACAACTTGGTGTATCAGCGAGTAATTGGATTGCAAAAGGTGATAAGAAGTAACTGGAGCTGAATAAGAAAAATCACATCCTACGATTTTAATAAAATTACAAACACAAAAATTCGAATGATTTTTAGTGTCCATCACCAAATTTTCTACAACTATTTGATCACAAGCAGTTCTCAAGCATGCACATCCATTGCCTATATACACAAGCACTGTTTCAGGATTCTCTTCAAGATGAATTTCAAAATGACAGATATTCTGTTCCGTGTCTAAGCAAATGTCCTGAGCTCTGATTGCATTGCTTTCACAAATGAACCCTAGTTGTAGCTCATTGGCTTTATTGTTCCACTCTCCTGCTGGGTTCCCATCTACCTGGTGAGAGGCTACCCACCCCACGGCAAAGTTTCCTTGTCCTGCAATGTTCAGTATTTCCTGCCACTTCTCCTTTTGCCATACTGGAATTCTGTTGACTTCCCAGTCATTCTGTTGCCAAAAAGAAAGCCACTCGGTACATCCCTTGAACACAGCATAAGAATCAGTATAAATATGGATGGGAGAAGCATTCTGTGCCTCCCGTTGGAAAACACTCCAGACAGCTATCAGCTCGCCAACTTGTGCACTGCCCTCCCCCTCTGTGATGATTTGTTCACCGGAGGATGTGTGGAGGGCTACAGCCTTGTATCTCCACGTTTTTCCCTCACGCCTGGCAGACGCGTCAGTGAACCAAGAATTAGCTGACTGCTCGGGGGAGAAAGGAGGGGCTACCTTAATAGCTGAGACAGGTTTATCTTGGCTGCTACTCAAGCTCTCTTGTATTGCCAGGTTTTTCACAGTTCCTTCAGTTATGGAGAAAGTGTTACAATAATGTTCAATCTGAGCATACCACTTTCTAACTGAGGCTCTCTGAGCCACCCCGTCAGGTGGGGGGGTCCCAGTAGAAACAGTTTTAATGACTTTGAAAGGGCCTCTTAAAACAATTGGTTGCTGTCATGTAATTTTCTCCACTTCTATCAGAGCTAAGCTAACTACAAACAGCCCCTTTTCCCAGATAGTGTATCTTTTCTCAGCATCTCTGAAGCCATGGGAGTGAAAACCAACAGGCCTTGTTGGGCCCTCAGGGCCCCGCTGCCAGATGTGTACTGACAACCCTGAGGAAGCAAATCCCCATTCTACTTGGAAAGGATCTGTAGGGTGAATAGGGCCTAGGGCTTGGTGAGCTGTTGCTTCAAAAGTCAGCAATTGTAAGGCTTCTTCTTGAGAAGTATCCCATTCCCATTTCACCCCTTTTCTCAGCAATTTATAAAGAGGTCTGGCAATTATGGAAAAATCAGGGATGTGTTTTCTCCAGAACACCAATAACCCTAAAGCATGTTGGAGATCTTTCCTAGATTCAGGCATTTTAATCTGATCTAAAAAGGTTAAGGTTTCAGGTGGGATATCCTTCCACCGAATTCCCAAAAACCAGTTTACCTGGTTTTGAGGACAAAGCTGTTTTGGGTCGTTGCCTGGACTTTGAAGGAAAGGCTGCTTTGGCTCACTTCCCAGGCTCTGAGGGAGGGGTTCTTTAGGCTCACTGCCCAGACTTTGAGAAAGCAAGGGGGGTCCACTAATGTCTGGGTTTTCACTATGAGGGACCCCAATGTCCCTGCTAGCCAGTGTTTGCTCTGATTTCTCTTGTGGGGTTTTTACAGGTCCACATTTTCTGTTGTAATTAATCGGATCTTCTGCAACCTCACAACATGTATAAACTTTGCGACCACTGGCAGGTGAATTCAAGTGTGAACCCAACAGCTGAGAAGGTGTAGAATTTGGGGCATTCCCGGGATCAGTAGATCCGGTTCGATCTGTTGGGTTTTCAAGGAATTTTTCCAGTTTCTCTACGGGATCCACAACTGCTATGGTTTTCTGTAAGACAGTCGCTGTGGGTTTGAGTGATTCTGGGGGACCCCGAATTAAAGGGGTCTTCATTTCAGGTTTCACAGGCTTTTGCACAGGGGATTCATATTCAGGAATCAACTTCGTTTCATGTATCGTTTGCAGACAAGGGGCTCTGTGGACGCTTTCTAGAAGCTGATCAGGGGTACTAACAATAGCTAAAGGGTCTCCACTTTCTGGAGGATTGAGTCCCCCAGCTTGGAAAGTTGCATGCTGAGTTGGGGATGAGGTGTTATGTTTGTCTCCTGTTGTTAAGAAAACATCATGTCCCCAGTATCCACTGGCCTCCTGTTCAGTTCAATGAATTTGGTCTCCTCCGGTGAGTGACACTTGGGAGACATATTCTGTTTTAATTAAAGGTGTCATAGGAGGACAGCAGTTTTGCCCACAATTTTTTACTTGCTTTAATTCTTTGTGGGGGTAAAGTGATTCCTTTTCCTTTGTGTCTTGTGGTGGATCAGTGTTCCTTGAGTTTTTAAATCATTTTTCTCTCAAGAGATCTTGTAACAAGAGAATATAATTCTCTTTTTCCTCTAATTGTTTCTGCAAAACTTCCACTAGGTTTTGGAGAGAGTCTATTATTGTTTCCTATTCACTGCACCGCTTAAAGTGGTGATCTATAGCTGATGTAAGGCATGCTCCTAGTACAGAGCAAATTACAGCTTTATCTCGGCCAAGTTTGAATTTTGACCCATGCTGTAAAGAGTGAATTCTATCAATCACATTTTCTAAATTAAACCAGTTGTTTTGTGCCCACTCTTCCCCTCCTGGAGAGGGTCGGGCATTGTGTTTTGCTAACAAGGCATAAAATGCAGCTGTATGTTTTGTTTTAGTGTTTGAGGTCATGTTTTCGAAGGGACAATGAAAACCGCTTTAGGGAGGTAAAACTTAGTTGCATCCACAGTCCCGAGAACCGGGCTGTGTTCCCCTTCTCTTCCCTAAAGTGGCGAAGAGACTGAGTCTACTGGAGGCTCTGTTTAGTTACAATCCGTTGCCTCTCCTAACACCCAGTAGACTAACTCCTTACACACCCACCTTAAAAAGAAACACAACACTCCCCCTTTTGCACCAAGAGATTCTTTTGTGAAATTCTGAAGACAGAACCCCCAACAGAGTATAGGGGTGCTTTTCACCGAGGCATGTGCAGTTTGCGGGAAATTCGAGATGCCCCCCTTGCTTTCTAGACACCGCTCACCCTTTTGGAGTGTCGGGCTAGGTGCGGCTGGAGCAAAATGTCCTTCCCCTATTACAAATTACACAAAACCTTGCAGCCCCTTCTGCCTCAGAATCCTGTCCATGACGCCAATTGATGTCACGATCCGCTCGTAGGAGCAGGGGTCGTGATGGTTCGTTACTTTGAATCTCAGAGTGCAAAAGAAAACAGGGACAAGTATTTTAGCTTCAATCAAAATCAAAAGCACTTTATTGAGTGCCAACAACACGCTTATGCGATAGAGGAGAGAGAGAGAGAGAGGAAAGAGAGAAAGAAAAAAGGAGGGGCATAGCTACCACGGCACGACGAAGTCCTCGTTGTCCGGATCCGATGGATTCGTCTCGTCCGTAGGGAGATCTTCTAGGGGTACTTTTTGAGAGTCTCTTTATAGTCTTTTCGAAAGCAGGGGGCAGGTAACCAAGAGATGAGGCAACCCCTCCAGAGACGAGGGGCAAGTAGCCAGCAGGTGGGGAGTAAGGCCCATTGTTTTAGAGTACAGGTGCAGCTGTACCAGACATACAGTTCGGTTCTTTCCGTCCCGGTAGCCGGGAGGATGCGGTTCCCACGGGCATGTACCAATACGCCTCTGCAGCACAGCTCAGCAGCACAGCTCTGCTGTACACCTGGGCACCTGGCAGGCACCCCATCAAGATCTGGCTGGACTTCATTGTGCAAAAGTCCTTTTCCCCTCTTAGGGTCTCTGGGTTTTCGGCCTCTGCTTCTGTCGATGGTCGTGAGGCAGATAGGGATTTCCGTCCAGACTCTTACACATGTGTACGTTGGACACCCTTCTTTCTCCCTCCTCCCCCATCCAGGGGAAGGCAGGCGGGCAGGGAAGCCATGTTGCCCAGGGCAGTGGCATACTTTTCAGCAGGCAGGTGGCACCGAAGCTGCACCACAGGGGTGTGGTGCCTCCTCAGGGCCGTCCTTCTGTGGAGGCTGCCTTCCATTCTCCTCCCATAGGGAGGGGCACAGGTGTCACTCTGAGGGAGGCACCTCTATAACATCCATCACTAGACAACCAGAAGATACAATTTCTTCTTCTAAATAAAGCTGATTAAGAGGGCATACTGGAAGAGTAATTTGCTCTATTCATACATACTGATAGCCTCTAAATTAACTATAAGTACTCAAGACTCAGATATAATTCTGCATAGCACCATGAAAACATCTTCCTAATGTACAATGTAAAACAAAAAGAACTTGTAAGATATTCCATTGCTTAAGATGGGATGCTGACTAACAGTAATAATCAACAATATTGTTATATATGCTCTCCTGATTTACTGCCATGTGAGTACCAAGCTCAGATGCTAGGTGCAATTTTTCAAAACATCACAGAAAACATATCTCAAATAATAAATATCTTTAGGGTATATGGAAGAAAGACTGAGCGTGATTGGTAAAAAGAAAGATACAAAGATGACAGGGTGATTGTGGCAGGACGTCTACCCCACTACATCCTCCTCCTGTGTGCCACAGATAATGGGTGCATAAAGAGATAACCCAAGGGCTCAAAGGCCCAGCAGGGGTCATCTCTGGTGCCAGAGGGCTCAAGCCTAAGCTAAGAATTAACATCTTAGTCTGCAGAGCTGATGGGAGGAGAGATAAAAGAAAAATTACTGACTAGAGAGTCATGGTTTTACACTATAAAAGATACATGAACTAACACTGAGGCAGAAGTCTCTCACACCCTAAAAGTGTTTGAAGCTTCTCCCCAAAGTTTGGACGCAAGCTTCATGGTTACTTCTCCGGAGATTGAGGGAAAGGATCTCGATGTGCTGCACCAACAAATTGGATGGTAAGATACATTGAATCCTAAGCTTATACTATTTCTTTACTAGCTGTAACTGAAAAAGGTACCATTCTCGTGCACTGTATATATTAAACTACTAGTAATCTTTCTTTTTGTTTTATTCCTGTGTAGTATTGGTTTGCTTTTAAGTCTTATATCTGTTAGTTTTCTTGTCTATTAATAAATAGTTTGTTCTATAATAGACAGAATCAGTCATTATTAAAAGAACTTATGCATGAAAGTGAGTTTTTGTGGGGATGGATGAGGCTGACAGCAGGCCTGAAAGCCTCTCAGACATGGACTTGAAAGCGATCAGAATTTACCCATGAGAAAGCCCCGTGAGAAAGCAATGGTATGAACACCTGCAGCCACAGTGGGGGACAGCCAAGAAGATAACCAGGGAAGATATTTTGCACCCAGAGATGGCCTTGCGGAAGAGCATCAAGAATGTGGTGGAGGATTTATAGTGTGTAGTTGACTGCTTGTATGGCTTGTTAATGTGCTGGGAAAGTTCTTGTTATGAAGATAGCTTTGGTGTTGTTTTCCACGCAGCCGATAGTAGCATGTTACAGTAGCTGGGGAAAAAGGGTATAAAGATGTTAGCATAGACTAATAAAGCACTTCTTCTTCTTCTTCTTTGTCCTTGGACTACTCGCGTGTCGTGTGTCCGTCTCTACTGCGACAACTGGTGACCCCGACGTGATCCGTGAGCCCGATGTGATACGACGCGATCGGCGAACCGACGCAATCTTCAGGGTCGGCGTGATCCCTTGGCCGACTTGTTCGGGACTGAACGGGATAAAAGATAAAGGTAATCCAAGGAGCCTGCCAAGAGAGCAGGACGCCTGCTTGAAAAAGTGGGAACCGAGCGGCAGGGCGAGGTGCCGCTGGAGACAGAGCCCAACGTAGCTTGAGAGCAGAGGATTCTGTTTTGGTCAACCGAACTTTGACACCTTGATTAAGGTGAGCCGTTAGGAACAAATTTAATATGGGTAATAATTTATCTAGCCAGGAAAAGACTGTGCTGTCTACATGGAAAGTTTTGTTAAAAAGCACAGGGGCTAGCATAACAGATGATGCATTGAAAAAAATGTTATTGTGGGCAAAATCACATGATTTTCCAGCAGATGAGAGTGTTGCTTTTAGTTTAAGCTCCTGGAAAACTGTTGGAGATGAACTGTGGGAAGCTATTTCTCGGGGAGATAAAGAGGCACAAAAGTTGGCAACAACCTGGCGCTCGCTCTTTGATGTTTTAAAGAAACGGAGAGAGGAGCAAGAAAAGGGAGGACAACCTAATGAAAAAACAGCTATAAATCTTGTAGAGGATGAGCAGATGGAGTTAGAGGGGGGAGATGGGTGCTGTTCGGAGAGAGCGGCCCCTGACCTGCCTCAGACTCAGCCTGCTTCTGCTAAAAACAGCGGTGTTGCTGAAAGGTCATATAGCTCTCCAAAAGACTATGTGCTGCCCACTTATCCTTCTCCTAGAGACCTTGTATGGCAGGAGCGAGTGTATCCCTCACCTGCTGACCAATTAGCAAAAATGAGTTTAAAAGAGCAGAGAACAGACTCTGCTGCACAGCCTGCCACTGCGGCCCCCCTGCTTCCATCTCCACAGCCTGTGCAGCCTCCTGCGGAACAGCCTTTGGAAATGTTTCCTCCACTGCCAAAGGACTCTGACATGGACAGTGATAGTGGGGAGGAAAGGGAAATTGATCGGGGAATCTCAGAGGCTGCGTCAATGCGGGAGCGTTCACAGGAGAGAAAGAGTGATCGTTGTCGCTCTAATGAGGCTTGGAAAACCAGGCCCTGGACACTGCCTCCTTGTCAGGTGACAGTGCAGCCGAGACAACCGGCTCGGTTTTGGGAACAAGTCAAACGAAAGGCCCTTGAGTGTGGGGAGTGGGAGCTGGTTGAAAGGCTGGGTATGCCTAATCTTAACAGTGATGTGCTTACAACCGACACTGAAATGATTGGTGAGGGGGCTGCTGGGGGGAGTGCTGGTGCAGGAGACGGTGTTCACGCGTATCCCGTGTTTAAAGCTACACCAGGAACTAATCAGCAAGATAGTCACCAGGTGATTGCCTGGAGGGTAGTGCAGGATTTGCAAGAAAGAATTACTAAATATGGCCTGGGGTCTCCAGAAGTTATGCAAGTAATTCGAGTGATAAACACAGACTTGCTTGCACCTTTTGATATCAAGCACCTTGCTCAGGTGTTGTTTCAGCCCGTGCAGTTCGGAGTTTTTGAGAGTAACTGGAGACAGATGGCAAAGAGTGCTGCAGTAGAGAATATGCACAGACGTCAGGACGATCCTAGGTACGCAGTGGGATCTGATGCCTTGATGGGAAGGGGTGCATTTGCTAACCTGGACACACAAGCCCAATGGCATCCTTTGATCCTCGAACTATGTCAGAAGCTAGGAATGGGAGCATTGATAAAAACCATAGAAATGGCTTCTCCCAGACCTCGATTTGTAAAAGTAGTTCAAGGGACAAAGGAACCATTTTTGCAATTTGCAGAAAGGATTTCAGCAGCCCTGGAGAGACAAGTTGAGGATGAACAGTTACGGCAGATCTTGTGTAAACAGTTAGCCCGGGAAAATGCAAATGAGGATTGTAAAAAGGTGATTTATACCCTTCCGGGGGATCCTTCATTAACAGATATGGTTACAGCTTGTGCTAAGGTTGGGTCTGTGGAACATAAAATGACTGCTTTAGCAGCTGTTTTACGTCCAGCTCAAAAATGCTAAGCATGCGGACGGCGAGGGCATTTGAAAACTGATTGTAAACAGAAACAAACAGGGAAAAAGCAGAAAGGAACTGGGAATAGAGGGGCTCTCTCTTGTCAGCGATGTGGGAAAACTGGTCATTTTGCAAAACAGTGTAAATCCAGGTATCATGTAAATGGACAAACTTTGGGAAGCCCAGGAAACGGGAAGCCGAGCGCAAAGGGGAGGGGTGCTCAGACACAAGCACCTCCTCAGGGCCGGCTGCCCATTCCGGGCGTGATGCCAAATCAGGGCACAATGCCAATGCAGGCTTATTCAGCAGACTTAGTGGGAGCACAGGAGGCGCAGCCAGAGTGGATGTTTCCGTAGCAACAACAGTGACTCTGAATTCCAGCAGGATACACAAAGTTCCCTTGGATGCTCATGGACCACTAGGCCAGGGACTTAGTGCATTGCTTGTAGGGAGATCTAGTGCTACTCTACAGGGAATTTTTGTGCATCCTGGAGTCATTGATGCTGATTTTACAGGACAAATTCATGCTATGATTTCTACTCCTACACCACCACTTACTATTTCAGCAAAGACTCGTATTGCTCAACTTGTACCCTTTAAGTCATGTGTTCTTAGGACAGAGCAACGAACTCGTGGAGATGGATCCTTCAGATCTACTGGGACTCCGCAAGTCTTCTGGACCCAGAACATCTCTGATCAGCGACCGCATATGACATGCACCCTCACTCTGCCTGGTGCCAACCCATCATACGTTTGACTTCGAGGTTTGATTGATACTGGTGCTGACGTCTCCATCATTTCTTTTTCTCTGTGGCCTTCTACCTTGCCTCTGACTCCAGTGGGGTCAGCCATTGCAGGGTTGGGAGGAATTACACAAAGCTACCTAAGCACACAACCTGTGCTAATTAAAAATGAGGAAGGACAAACAGCTACCATTCATCCTTACGTTGCCGCAGCACCACTGAACCTGTGGGGACGAGACGTGCTGGCAGCTTGGGGGGTTCGAATTGGAACACATCCTTTATAGGGGTCAATATGCAGAAAAGCATCAGGCCTACGTTGCCATTGCAATGGCTCACTGATCAACCTGTGTGGGTTGCACAGTGGCCCCTGAATGAAGAAAAACTGACTGCACTTCAGAATCTAGTACAAGAACAATTGGCACAGGGACACATTGAATATTCCACCAGTCCATGGAATACACCAGTTTTTGTGATAAAGAAAAAGTCAGGATCATGGAGGTTGCTACAGGACCTCAGGAAAATTAATGCAATAATGGAAAGTATGGGGGCACTGCAACCTGGAATGCCTCACCTACAATGCTACCTACAGGGTGGGACATTTTGATTGTTGATTTAAAAGATTGTTTTTTCACAATTCCTTTGCATCCTCAGGATACACCGAGATTTGCATTCACTGTGCCTTCAATTAATAATGCTGAGCCTGTTAAGAGGTATCAATGGAAGGTTTTGCCTCAAGGTGTGCGTAATAGTCCAAGTATTTGTCAATGGTATGAAGCCCAAGCTTTATCTGGGGTTCGAGAACAATTTCCTGGTTCATATTGTTATCATTATATGGATGATATACTAATAGCTGCATCAATTCGGGAGGAATTGCTGAAGATACAGCCTCAGTTGCTTGCTGCCTTGCATTCATATGGATTGCAAGTGGCTCCAGAAAAGGTACAACAATATCCTCCTTGGAAATATTTGGGAGTCAAAATTTTAGAACAAACTGTGCAACATCAAAATGTGCAATTTCGAAAATCCATCAAAACTTTAAATGATGCTCAACAGTTGCTGGGTACTATCAATTGGTTGCGTCCTTACTTGGGGCTAACCACGGCACAGTTGTCTCCTTTGTTTGATATCTTGAAAGGAGACTCGGGTTTAAATTCACCTCGAGCCTTGACTCCTAGAGCGCAGCAAGCACTGGAGGAGGTTCAGAAAGCAGTTTCCACACGACAAATTTATAGACTTGATCCTTCTATTGATATCACAGTTTTTGTTACAATTCCAGATCTTCATCCTACAGGTATCATTGGCCCATGGAATATCCAGTGGCCTGACCCATTGCATGTTTTGGAATGGATTTTCTTACCCCATCAGCCGAAAAAGACGGCCCCCACAATATTTGAACTAATTGCTCAATTAATAATCAAATGTCGTCATAGGTGTCTACAACTCATGGCTAAGGACCCTGACAAACTTATACTTGCAATCCAGCAAGAATATTTTGACTGGAGTTTTGCTAATAGCACTCCTCTCCAGTCAGCACTGCAAAATTTTCCAGGACAAATTTCTTTCCAGTTACCTGGTCACAAATTACTGCAGTTGGCAAAGACAACTTCTTTGTCTTTGCGACCAAAAAATAGTCGTGTGCCACTGCAAGGGCCTACGGTTTTTACGGATGGGTCTGGAAGAACAGGTAAAGCCATTGTCACCTGGAAGGATGACTCTGGATGGCAAGTACTGGAAGGTTGTGAGTCAGGCTCTGCTCAGCTTGTTGAACTGTGAGCTGTGACCATGGCATTCCTGCGATTTTCTCATGTGCCGTTGAATCTTGTAACTGATTCTGCTTATGTGGCAGACATCACACAACGTCTAGATTGTTCTCTTTTAAAAGAAGTTAACAATGTTAATTTGTTTTCCCTATTGAAAGCTTTGTGGTCTGCGATTCAAGAGAGAGTGCATCCTTATTACATTTTGCACATTCGAAGTCACACTGCGTTGCCAGGTTTCATAGCAGAAGGTAACGCAAGGGCTGACAAACTTGCTAATCCAGTTTGGGCAGCCCCTTAGCCTGACACAGTTGCACAAGCCAAGGCTTCACATGATTTTTTCCATCAGAGTGCACGCACTTTGCAGAGACAATTTTCACTCACATCTACTCAAGCTCGTGACATTGTTAGTTCCTGTCCCGACTGCCAAGGCTTTGCTGCATCATTGCCTGTAGGGGTCAACCCTAGGGGCCTGCAAGCATTGCAGATTTGGCAGACTGATGTCACTCATGTGGCTGAATTTGGTCGTCTCAAATATGTGCATGTTTCCATTGACACCTTTTCTTCCGCTATGTGGGCATCTGCTCACACAGGGGAGAAAGGTCGTGATGCTATTGCTCATTGGCGGTTGGCTTTTGCAGTTTTAGGGGTACCTTCATCTATAAAAACTGATAATGGTCCTGCTTATACCTCTGCAAAAACGAGGCAGTTTCTACAGCTATGGGGTGTTGAGCATACCTTTGGTATCCCTCATTCACCCACGAGCCAAGCTATCATTGAAAGTGCTCATGGTACCCTGAAAAACATTTTGCAAAAACAAAAAGGGGGAATGATAGGGGAACCCTCACAAAGTAGACTGCAAAAGGCTTTGTATACAATCAATCATCTCACAGTGCCTTCTGATTCTAATATTCCTATATTTCTAAAGCATTTTCTTTCTTTGCAGTCGGACGGAACAGTGAATCTCCCTCGAAGAAAGGTGTGGGTCAGAGATTTGATTACCAACAAGTGGGAGGGCCCATGGGACCTCATCACTTGGGGGCGTGGATATGCTTGTGTCTCCACAGATACTGGAGCCCGTTGGGTGCCAGCGCGGTGTGTGAGGCCGGACTTACAGCAAAATCGCCCCCGGAACAGCGATGGATCTACCTGAACCTTGGATATTAATGATTGTCATCATGGGGTTTTGCATAGGGGGAGGAAGGCCCATGTTGCCTCCTCTGCCTCCTATGCCAGAGAATGTATGGATAACATTAGCTCATGCCTTAAATCAATCTTCTGTGTGTGTTTCCCTTGCTACCCCAAATCTCCTTTTAAAACATGCTTAGTAGGTGTGCCGCTACATAATCGCACAGAAATTAATGCGCTTGTTAATGGGAAATATGCAAATGGTACAAAGCTAGTTTCAACACCTAAACTGCTTGAACCCCAAGAAGTTGACATCTTAGGATCCATTAGAGCTTTGACTTGTGTACGCTTTAAAGCTTCGCAAGCACGGTCTGGTGAGTCCTCCAATGAGGTGTCACCCATCCAGCCATGGTACTCTAATGTTTCGCTTTGGTGCAATGATAGCTCAGGTGTTGCTTTTACTAACCAAGTGCCAAAACAATTACCCTCGGGTTTGTTTTTGCTTTGCGGGGATCGTGCATGGGCTGGCCTCCTGTCCAATATGGTAGGTGGACCATGCACGATCGGATGCTTGACAATGCTTGCTCCAAATCTTTCTATGGTAGCAAACATGTCTCATTCTTTGCACCGCGGGCGAAGGATGATGCATTCCTTGCGCCAGAGACGGCATCTTGATTCCTTTAACAAAAACTGCAGAGATGATCCAACATTTTGGGGAAAGGGATCACGAATAGCTGCTTCAGTGTTTGCTCCGGGTGTTGCTGCAGCTCAAGCTTTAGCTACGCTTGATAAATTAGGGTGCTGGCTTGCTAAACGTACTAATGAAACTTCAGCAGCTTTAGCAGGATTACTAACCGATGTTCGCTCAGTAAGGCATGCTACCTTACAAAATCGTGCAGCCGTTGATTTTTTGCTTTTAGCACATGGGCATGGTTGTGAGGATTTTGAAGGAATGTGCTGTATGAATTTGTCAGACAATTCAAAGTCTATCTTTGCAAATATTCAAGAGCTGCAGTATGGAGTGCAAAAGTTGAGAAAAACTGTTACTGGGTTTGATACATGATTTAGTGGCTGGGGCATCACGGGGTGGTTCAAAGATCTGTTGAAAATGGGAAGTGTCATCTTGCTTGTTGTATTTTTGTTCTTACTATTGGTGCCGTGTTTGTTGTCTTTTCTGCAAAGGGCCCTGCAGGGATAGATAAACACTGCCTTTTTGGTAGTAAAACAAAAAGGGGGAATTGTGGGGATGGATGAGGCTGACAGCAGGCCTGAAAGCCTCGCGGACATGGACTTGAAAGCGATCAGAATTTACCCATGAGAAAGCCCCGTGAGAAAGCAATGGTATGAACACCTGCAGCCACAGTGGGGGACAGCCAAGAAGATAACCAGGGAAGATATTTTGCACCCAGAGATGGCCTTGCGGAAGAGCATCAAGAATGTGGTGGAGGATTTATAGTGTGTTGTTGACTGCTTGTATGGCTTGTTAATGTGCTGGGAAAGTTCTTGTTATGAAGATAGCTTTGGTGTTGTTTTCCACGCAGCCGATAGTAGCATGTTACAATAGCTGGGGAAAAAGGGTATAAAGATGTTAGCATAGACTAATAAAGCACTTCTTCTTCTTCTTTGTCCTTGGACTACTCGCGTGTCGTGTGTCCGTCTCTACTGCGACAAGTTTTGGGGTGCTGGTTACCTCAATAAGGTTGCTACCTACTGCCAAGGCTTGGGCAGGAGGCAAGGACTGATTTTAACTCCCACATCCATTCATGACAGTGATGGTTCCCCCATCTTTCTTGGCTCATGAGCAAGAATACTGAAGATGCAGCACGTTTAATATCATACTTTGCTCCCCTGCGAGTCTCACTTTTAATTTCCTGTGACAGTGAGAAACACTAAAATATCTCACTGGCAATGGGTTTGGTATAAGACATGACTACTTGGATAGAGGATAATGAAATTATTAATGGCTCAGGGAAGGCTTATCAGGAAATATAGAATCATAGAATGGTTTGGGTTGGAAGGGACTTTAAGGATCATCTAGTTCCAACTCCCCTACCAGAGTGGGGTGTACCATATCTGTACAGGATTAGGTAACAGTATGCATAATATCTATGGATAATAATTATCTGTATGGGTAATAATTGTATCTTTCATTTACTGACAGTTAATATTAGAATAAAATATTTATAAAGAACGTTTCACGTTTCAAAACAAAAGCCAACCATTATGGAGATGAGGGGTGAAAAAATTTCCACATAGGTTTACTATCACATAATTGTCCACTGTAGGGGCTCTTCTAACTTCCACTAAGTTGCAAAGCAAACGGGTAAAACAGAGTATAATGGCTATCAGGTGATACCTGAATCAGGACTAAATGACTCATGTATTAAAAATCCAAAGATATTTATTAAGTGGTGATTTTGAATCCACTGATGTCAATGGGAGTGGTACATACAGATAAAATTTATGGGGTGTCTTTTCTCACTAAAAATGCAAAATTGAATTACAGTTTCACTTTTGAGGTACATTCAGTGGTCATGCCTTCTACACTGAACATGTAAAAGAGTTGGTCAAGAAAGCTGAGTCAGAGTTCATCTACTAGGGAAGGTTATCATGTTGTTTCAGGTACATAGGGTTTCTTGGTAGGACTGCTCTGCCCTTGTCTTGGTTTAAAAGACAGGTGTCTGCCAAGGAGGGCGGGAACCTCCCTTGGATTGGAAAATATGATCCCTTTCCTGCCAAATTATTACAGCTTTGAAATTACGGGCCTTTCAGGCAAAGATATGGGAAAAGGAATAACAGTTGTTTACTAGAATATATATGTATAACAAGACAAACAAATAACAACAATGACAGCAACAACAAACAAAAAAAAACAAACCCAGAAACCCAATAACAGACTTCTCTTGGCTATCAAGCCTTTTCCCCTTCATTGTAGTAATGACCACAGCCAGCAGGGGCACTGTTGGCTCCCAGACAGGCAGGGCAGGTGCGATGATTCTGCCATGGCTTCAGGGGGCACCGTGGCACGAGCTCAGCTGCCTCTCTACTGGCAATGGTGACTTGGTGACTCTCTTGGAGAGAGAGAGAAAAGGGGATTCCTTTACAAACTCATGGAGAGCAGTTGGTCTCAGTGGGTGTCTGCCACACTGGGTGGTGAAATGGACTGTAGCAGGAACCTTGGAGCAGTAGGCTGGAACAGCAGAGGTGAGCACACCCGGGGTGGCAAACAAAGTGTAGCAGAAACTCCTAAGCCATGGCAGGACCTGCAGCAATCTGGGCAGATAGGGGGTATCGGGTTAAAGTGTAGCAAAACCCCTGAAGCAGTGGCAGAAAGCAGCGGGGCTAGGCAGCGGCAGATGGGCTACTGTAGGCAGTTGCCGCAAGCAGCAGGGAGATGTTCCCTCCAGAGAGGGGGTCGGAGTCCCCTTCCCAGTGAGGTTGGATGTTGGAAAGGTCCCAGTTCAGCAGCTGTTCTTGCGAGCAGAAGCTCACCCACAGTAAGGGGAAAGCAGTGCAGGACAAAAACTGCAGTGGCTGTCGCGTGACAGTAGATGATGGAAGAGACGGGGCAGATTGCTTGGATGCAATAAGCCGATTTTATTGATACAGAGCAGAGCTTTTATACCTTTTCAGCTGTTACTAAAAACAGATTCTTTTATAAGCAGCAATTACAATAACAACCATATCTATGTTTCTTAATAATATTGCAAAACTAGAAGCTAGCACTAACCAGCACAGATACATACCAAGCATGCCTTTTACTTATGCTAACTATCTTGTGGTAGGCTTCACGGCCTGCCATGGTTTGTGGCCTAGCAGTGTTACGGCGTTCACTTCTGACATGAGTTCAGCAGTGCTCTCACTTCTGCTTTCCAGCTGTACCTCCACAAGTGGCAGTGAATCCTCTGGGCAGCAGCAGTGCTGCACCAAAACTGTCTCCACTCCGATTCTGAGAGCAAGACAGTGAGCGATGGTTGAACCCACCCCCTGACTCCCTGCCCAGTCTTGCAGTATCTCTG